>BQNB010019705.1:0-66472 GCA_026074375.1 Tanacetum coccineum | reverse complement strand
AAAAAAAAATTATATAAATTTCGTCATGACCTTTCCGGTTATATAACGTTTTCCAGATTTATAAAATCTAATGTTATTCCACTTTTCAAACAACTCGCGTGTTTCAAATATAAATATATACATATATATTTATACGAGATCAAATAGGAAACGATATAATAAATAATATATTTATTCAACCATTTAACCACCATTATTTATCCGGTTTTAATATATCTTTAAAACCTTACGATATATAATTGTCGTTTTGTATAAACCAAACGCACCCTTTTGTGTCACACTGCAACACAAACACCCCTAATTTGTTTCTAACTAAAACAAATAATAATCATCATATTTATTTAACCAATTTAAACCACCAATATATATTCGGTTTATAATTTATATATCTCGTGTTATTTTTATTAGTCAAGTGTATAAACCAACGAACCCTTGATGATCTTTGTGCAAATCCAAACGCACCCGTTTGGCAAATCTACCAAACCAAACAAACACCCCCTTATGTTGTTAATATACCAAACACACCCTTTTCGGGGCAGCTACAGCCAAACGCGCCCCTATGATAGTGAATCCAGAACCAAACGTACCCTCTCGTGCTACACTTAGAACCAAACATAACCCTTGGTGCTAAACCCTCAGCCAAACGTACCCTATCCGCTGTTTTCTATCAAATCAAACGCACCTTGGCTGCCAAACCCGCAACCAAACTCACCCAAATCTGGTTTTCAATAAAGCAATGCACCCTAATCTATATTTCGGTCAATCAAACGCACCCTAATCTGTTAATACAAACACCCTCTTACGTTTTCTATCTTAAAGTACTGCCCTCGCAATGAAGTCAAACAAATGGAAAACGAACTGTGGAATTTAAAAGTGAAAGGCACAAACCTTACCGTCTACAATCAACGTTTCTAAGAATTCATCCTCTTATGCCCTGAAATGGTACCCAACGCCGACCGGTTGTTGGAATGTTACATCGAAGGTCTACCTTTGAGCATCAAGGGTAACGTAACCTCGTCCAAACCAGTGGACTTGCATGAAGCAATTGACATGGCTCAAGGTTTGATGTACCAAGTAGTCCAAGAGTTAGGAGAAAACTCGGGTGACAAACGGAAATTGAACGGAAACCACTACAACCACAACCCCAGCAACACCAACAACACTAGCAACCTCAACCCGAATAAACGTCCAGAGATAGCAAGGGTGTTTTCAGCTGGGCAAGGTTCTTATGCTGGCAAGTTACCCCACTGCGGAAAGTGTAGACTACACCACACTGACGCATGCCCTCCTGCTTGTTACAACTGTGGAAAGGCAGGACATAAGGCCAAAGACTGTTGAGCTCCACCTCGCCTTGCAAACCAAAGAGGACCCAGAAGCCAAGGAGGATAGGGAAGTGATGTTACTTGTTTCGGATGTGCTGAGAAGGGACATTACAAGAACAAGTGTCCGAACAATGGAAGTCAAGGCGGTGGAAACCAAATTCGAGGCAACCAACAAAATCCTCAGAACAATCAAAGGCAAAATCAAGGAAACCCTAAAGGAAATAACCAAGCATCAACCAGCACTCAAGGAGGATGCAGAGCACCTGGCAGAGTATACAGCCTATGTGCTGAAGCTGCGGTGAAAGATAACAACGTGGTGAATGGTACGTTCCTGATCAATAATGTCTATGTTGTACTATTTGATACTGGTGCGGATAGAAGCTTCGTGTTATATGCTTTCAGTTGATATATAGACATCCCTCCTACAACCCTAGATACTAATTATAGTGTGGAGCTAGCCGACGAAAAGTCGCTAACCACAAACACTATTTTAAGAGGGTGTACTCTTAACTTGCAAAATCACCTGTTCAAAATCGACTTACTCCCTATAGAACTAGGAAGTTTTGACGTCATTGTCGGAATGGATTGGATGGCCGAGCATCGCGCGGAGGTTGTGTGTTATGAGAAGTACGTTCGTGTTCCGTATGGAAATGATATGCTAATTGTACAAGGCGAAAGAAGCGGAGTTAAAAACGAATCTAGATTAGAAGTCATCTCGAGCATCAGAACGCAGAAGTACATCGACCAGGGATGTCAAGTGTTCTTGATTCAAATGATGAAGGAGGAGGAAACTGAAATCCCAGAAAGGCGAATTGAAGATGTGCCTGTTGTCAGAGACTTTCCGGAAGTATTTCCTGAAGATTTGCCAGGATTACCCCCGACACGCCAAGTAGAATTTCACATCGAGTTAATACCCGGAGCTACACCTGTTGCACGTGCACCTTATCGTCTTGCACCTGCAGAAATGAAAGAACTAGCCGAACAGCTAAAAGAACTTTCTGACAAAGGTTTTATAAGACCAAGTTCCTCTCCGTGGGGAGCACCAATCTTGTTTGTCAAAAAGAAAGATGGATCTTTCCGAATGTGTATCGATTATCGTGAGTTGAACAAACTTACAGTGAAAAATCGTTATCCCTTACCCAGGATCGATGACTTATTCGATCAGTTACAAGGATCCAGCATCTACTCGAAAATTGACTTAAGGTCAGGTTACCATCAGTTAAGGGTTAGAGAAGAAGATATCCCCAAGACTGCTTTCAGAACACGATACGGACACTATGAGTTCCAAGTTATGCCTTTTGGGTTGACCAACGCACCTGCGGTGTTCATGGACCTCATGAACCGTGTGTGCAAACCATACTTGGACAAGTTTGTGATTGTGTTCATCGACGATATTCTCATATACTCCCGCAATGAGAAAGAACACGAGGAACACCTGAAAACTATTCTGGAGTTGTTGAAGAAAGAAGAACTGTATGCCAAATTTTCCAAGTGTGAATTTTGGATCAATACGGTAAAATTCCTCGGTCACGTGATTGATAGCAGTGGTATTCACGTAGACCCAGCTAAGATTGAAGCAGTTAAGAATTGGGCATCTCCAACCACTCCTTCGGAGATTCGCCAGTTCTTAGGTCTTGCAGGCTACTATAGGAGATTCATCGAAGGATTCTCCAAAATAGCTAAGCCTATGACTGAGCTTACGCAGAAGAACCAGAAGTTCGATTGGGGTGAAGAACAGGAAGAAGCTTTCCAGCTATTGAAGCAGAAACTATGTGCTGCACCTATTTTAGCACTACCGGAAGGCAGTGAAGATTTTGTGGTGTACTGGTTAAGCAATCCATAAAAGGGTTATGTGCAGTATAATGCAGAGAAGAAGGTCATTGCATACGCTTCAAGGCAACTGAAAATTCATCGAGAAAACCACACCACTCATGAACTTGGAGTTAGGAGTAGTAAAGTGTTCGCCCTGAAGATCTGAGAGAGCACTATGTAAATAGGCACGAGTGTTAAGTAGTTCACCGACCACAAGAGTCTACAACATATCCTAGACCAAAAGGACCTCAATATGAGGCAACGCCGATGGATAGAGCTCCTAAGTGATTACGATTGCGAAATTCGTTATCACCCGGGGAAGGCAAATGTAGTAGCAGATGCCTTGAGTCGAAAGGAAAGAATTGAACCTTTGCGAGTAAGAGCCTTGGTTATGACCATTGGCTTGGAACTTTCATTACGAATCCTTGAGGCACAGAAAGAAGCAGTTAAGGTTGAAAATATTGAAGCAAAAGATATTGGTGGCATGCTAAAGAAGTTAGAAGCCCGGCTGATGGAACATTATGTCTGGATATGTTACGGTGACACGAGATCTTTGATTATGCACGAGTCGCATAAGTCAAAGTATTCTATTCATCCAGGATCCGACAAGATGTACCATGACATGAAGATGTTGTATTGGTGGCCAAACATGAAGGCTGACATCGCCACATATGTCAGCAAATGCCTGACTTGTGCCAAGGTCAAGGCTGAACATCAGAGGCCCTCTGGTTTATTGGTCCAACCCGATATACCAGAATGGAAGTGGGAGAAGATAACAATGGATTTCATCACCAAGCTACCCAAAACGGCAGCTGGATTCGATTCGATTTGGGTCATTGTTGATCGTCTTACCAAGTCTGCGCACTTTTTGCCAATGAGAGAGACAGATTCGACAGAAAAATTGACGAGGCTGTACATGAAGGAGATAGTAGCAAGACATGGAATACCGGTGTCAATTATCTCCGATCGTGATAGCCATTTCACTTCAAGAGTTTGGCAATCTTTGCATAAAGCATTGGGTACACAGTTGGACTTGAGTACTGCTTATCATCCTCAGACCGATGGTCAGAGTGAGAGGACCATTCAGACATTAGAGGACATGCTAAGAGCTTGCGTGATTGACTTCGGAAATGGTTGGGATAGACATTTACCCCTAGTAGAATTTTCGTACAATAATAGTTATCACACGAGCATTAAAGCTGCACCGTTCGAAGCACTTTACGGTAGGAAGTGTCGTTCTCCTGTTTGTTGGGCTGAAGTTGGAGAAGCACAACTTACCGGACCAGAGATTATTCACGAGACTACGGAAAAGATTTTCAAGATTAGGGATCGCATGCAAGCTGCACGTGATCGACAAAAGAGCTATGCTGACAAGAGGCGTAGGCCCCTTGAATTTGAAGTTGGAGATAAGGTTATGCTCAAGGTCGCGCCCTGGAAAGGCGTAATGCGATTTGGGAAACGTGGAAAGTTGAACCCTCGTTATATTGGACCCTTTCGAATTATAGAAAGGATTGGTCCAGTAGCTTACCGTTTGGAATTACCTCAAGAACTTAGTCGAGTACACAATGTGTTCCACGTCTGCAACTTAAAGAAATGTTTGTCCGATGACACCCTCGTTATTCCTCTGGAGGAAATCCAACTCGACGACAAACTCAATTTCGTTGAAGAACCCGTAGAGATTATGGACCGCGAGGTCAAGCAACTCAAGCGAAGCCGTATACCAATCATTAAAGTCCGTTGGAACGCACGTAGAGGCCCAGAGTACACTTGGGAACGCGAGGACCAATTCAGGGAGAAATACCCTCACCTATTCACAAATCCGCGATCTACCACAACGTCTTGATTTCGGGACGAAATCGCATAACATGGGGCGGATGTAGCACCTCGGAAAAATAAATAACTTTTGTTCCCTTATGCAAAGTATGTATCGCAAGTCATTTCAAATGTACCGTTACCTTTCCAATAAAAGTTATCCTTCAAGCGGCATACAACATTTTGTGCTAGCCAATAACGCGCATAAATCGTCATTTTATCTACGGATCAAAAAGGGGTACTTTAGAGATCGCGTAACGATAAAAATCATATTTCTACGCCGCATAATCGCACGACTATATTATTTTGTAAACCCGTTCATACACCAATAAATAATATATAAATGTAGACTTTACTAAATAAATAATATGACTTGATGTTGCGTCTCCTAAAAACTCAAATGTGCAAAATCTTATCAAAGTCAATCAATAGAAGGAAATTCAAATTAAACGAACTGACACTATCATTTCATTCTTGCATGCAATGGCCTACACCTTTTGAGACTATTCACCTGTTACGTTTCAATTTCATTTCCATTTCAATTCACCAATAGTAACTATTCTTTAGCAGTATCATAGAAAAGGTGATCATCACAAATAGTATCATACAATAACAGTAGATGTGAATAATATCCTTCACATGCATGGTTTCAGAGGACTAGTAGTCACCTTGTAGTATAAATAGGCACCATGCATGAGCTATTCTATCATAACTAAAATTTGAAAAACAAAGATTTTACAAATCAGTGAGAGTTAGGTTTTCATTTTATTGCATTCGTGAGCTTAAGACGTCGGATTGGAACGGGTGGAAGCCAAGTGAGGTCGACCCATTTCTCATCATCACTTCTCCTCATCGTCACTTGGAAAGCTCGTATTGGGTAAGTCACCTCATAGTAACTACATCATTTTCTTGTAGCATAACACACGACCTAAACCAAAACACGTTTAGTCTCGGCTAAAGCCTCAACCTTAGTTGACTAAAACGCGATGTAAAACCCATGTGTGACTAGTACATATGTGCGCATGCAAAGGGTAGTCGTGACATTTCATAACCTACCAACGTATAGTGAACTTGTAAACGATGTATGCGTTAAAAACGAATAGCAAACCATTGGGGCTTGCACACATAAAATAACAACCAAATATGCATGAAATAACAACCTGTAACAGACCTTGTAGAAGCCACACTAACCTTGGTAAGCCAGCCAAAGGCCTCGGCCTTGCTTAGGCTATGTATGACACATATAATGCATGCATGCCTTGTGCTTACGCACGCATACAAGAGCCCTCGCCACGCATATAAAATAACATCTAAAACCAAATTTATAGACTACACCTTCCGCATAGAAGACTAGTATCGAGACCAGAAATATTGTAAGAACCTTAAGTATACCGTGACCAACGTTTGACTTGTAAGCGGTTAACAAACCCTAGGGTTTCGCACGAAATATGAGGAAACCCTCATATGGAACTCTCGACGTGTAACATAGGCATGTCCACGAAACCCAAGCCAAACCACAGCCGAGTGTTGCTTACTATGGGTGCGTACCACAGCAGAGTCTTGCTCGCTGTGAGTGCGTCATTTACGTTGCAAGAAAGAGCACTCCGTGCGTATCGTTTCGAAACAAAAACCTTCACTTGTGCCGCATGCTAGCTGACGAGTCATGGCAAGCGTTGCTTGCTGTTGAGGCTGAGTGCTCTACATGAAACGAGAGGTCGCTGGTGTCTTGAAACATAGCCCTCCAGTTGTTAATCACATAAGTCACGCTCATATTCAAAATTTGTATATAAAAACTGAAGCATGCATGCTGCGTCAGTTGGGCAGAAAAAAAAGAAAGAAAAAGGTAGAACATGTGATTTATATAAGTGCATGTAATAAGTATTATTGTGAAGAGAAAACACAAGTGGGTATAACCCCCCTGTTACTCGACAGAAAAACAGAAAAAGGGAAGAAGAGGTAGGCCATGGGAGTTGTTAGTAATATACAAGAATAATGCACAAGATATCTTTTACCACTTGCACATAATTTACCTTATTAAAATTAGGAGTAGGGAAGTATAAATGATGTTTTATTCCTGTTGTTGATGACTTAAAATGTGTGACCACGAAACCGAGTTTTAAAAGAGTAACACGGTTTATAAGAATATACTTAACGCTAAAAATATTTTTAAAAGTCTATTCGGGTTTAAATATGGAAAAAAAAGAATTTATGAGAACGAAAGAATATAAATTATATATTATATATATTATTTGGAGAGTCAAGGGGTTAAAAATATATTTTCAATAAGAGATTTAGACGAGTTGAGCGAGCCGTAATGTATAAACCTGATAATTGCGCAGATAACTTAATGACTTCGATGTAGATTAAATAAACGTGATAATTATAAACCTAGTAACTTACGAATAATGTTCGTACTTCTTAGATATAAAACACATGGAATTGTGAATATAAATTGCGACGCGAAATAGTATAAATTCTTATATAGGTACTAATAGTTTTAAAGCCATTCCTAGAGCCAACGGTTTAATCAACACTTTGAGAACGTAAGACGTTAACTCCCAACGACAATACCCTTTTGACCAATTGCATAGTCTACTGCATACATTAAATTTGGAATGTAAACTCAGTAATTGTTATAATTACTTAGGTGTTTGACTGAGTCGCCATTTGACGTGCCTTAATCTATTCCCAATCTCCATCGATTAACCAACAAGGTGAGTTTTCATAGCCCTACTCTACTGTTTTAAATCATCTTTTGGGGTGAGAACATTGCTTATTTTAAACGTGTGAATACAAGTACAATTACTCATTACTGATTGGTCTAAGTCCCGATTTAACCCAAGTTTGCTTATTTGACCATTTATTAGAACCGTCCACATCTTTGTGAGCGCGCGAATGTTAATGGATAGACTATCAGGATGAGAACAATACCCTGTTTGTCGTAGGATTACTTTAGTCAGGCAAACATCAGTGTTCATTTGATCAGATTACGGGTGTCCCGTCAGTACACCTGCAAGGGCATGCATTTATTGTTGGTATAATGTTAAAGTACTTCGGTGTCATGAGCTTTTTTTTTTTTTTTTTTTTTTTTTTTTTTAGACAATAGTAATGCAAATTATATGACTTTGTATCTGTTTAAATTGTCATATTTGGATGAAATCTTGTGATTCCCATACACTAATTTTCTGCTTAAACAAACCAATAACTCACCAACTTATGTTGACACTTCACAAGGTTTTCTCAGGTTTAAGAACGAAGAGCTAAAAAAGAAATATGAAAGTCTCATGCATTGCAGTTATTTTCCGTTATCTGAACATCACTTATACTATTTAAAACAATGTTGTATTGTCTATTTTATGCTTCCGCTGAATGTCTACACAATTTATTATTTCCTAATTCAAGTGATCCGTTTTCTTAAAACGTCTCATATAGAGGTCGTGTCTGTATTGCTTAGAAGTAGGATAATCCATGAAGTCACAACTAACTCCCTCGATTGCCCATATACTCTGATATTTTGGGGGTGTGACAGATTGTATTAGAGCCCTAGCTATAGAGAACTAGGTTCATTAGGTAGCACCTAGACATAACTACTTATCTCCTAACATGCTTATTAGCTTCATTGTCTGTTCATTGTGGGTTTCCTCAATATGGATACATAGGATCAACATCAAGAGAGTACAAACATATATTCAAAAGGGATACATTGTAAATGATCATTTATGAGATACATATACATAAAATGGGTGTACTTGTGTATTAAACATATACATATACTTAATATGGGTTACCTGTGCATTAAACAGGCTTAACTACGCGTATTTTGAAATATATTCTAGATCCTATTTCATATTTTTCTGTCCACAGCGACAACATTTTCTTGTCTCAGCGACATGTCGAACTCGGATGAATTGAGACACACCGATAACACTACACTGGTACCTCCCAGACTCCCTGACACACTCCCTCAGGTGTATCACAGGAGACGTCCTACTCTAGGATTACTTATTTTGCCATCTGTATCACCATTTCCCCCAACTATCAGACGTACCGCTCGTATATCTATTCCACCTATTAAGCCAAATCTTGTTGAACGTGCCAGAATTTCTGCTATTAACCTTGATGATTATCAACTTGATCCTGTTACTCCACCACCCTCACCTTCATCCCCATTCACGATGGCTGCTTACCAGCGGATGATTGCTGAAACAGACCCCACCCAGAGGGAGGAAGCTCTAACAGAAACTGGTCAGAATTCGGTGCCTGTACCTGAGACAACCTTGACCGTATGCACAACGCGCCTTAGAGGACAGTTGCATACCATTCTCGAGGACATGGACCGTTACCCAAATGCCTGTTTGGAGGAGTTAGAAGCCTTCATGACACTGTGGGATGTGAAGCCCCGAGTTGAGGAAAGTTCGTTGGAGACACTATCGATGGACGAATTGATTACTCAACTTAGGCAAATGTGTGAGGATGCGGAGGATCGTGCTAGTAATGCTCAGGAGGAAGCACGACAGAAGAGGAAGGAGGCACTCGAGGAAGTGGTCCAGCAAATCTACCGTACCAACAACTAGTTTTATTTCTATCCTTTGTATAACCACTAAGCTATGGGTTTGTCACGGCTAGTGAACTCTTGTATTCCCGTACTCTTGGAAATAAACATCGTGTTTGCGAATAATAACAGTATTGATTTCAAGAAACATGTCATTTGTAGTAATATCTTTACACGTATAATTTTCGTGCATGTCATAACTGTCATTTTCATTGTCCCTCTTATAGAAAATGGCACCCGGACGACGCCCAACTGTCAACCGGAACCCTCCAGTCAACCGTTCGACCAACCGAAACAATGTGGATATCAACAGTGGCATTGACACTCAGATGCTCAACCAGCTCATTGCCACAAGAGTTGCTGAAGCACTCGCAGCTGCCGCTGTGACTCATGCTGCAAGCACTCAAGAAGAGAACAACCTAGGATCCAACTCTTCCCAGAACAAGACATGCAACTACAAGGAATTCCGTGCAGTCATGCATGAAAACTTCCGTGGTACTGAAGGTGCTGTAGGCTTAACCCGATGGTTTGAGAAACTAGAATCTCAATTTGGGATTAGCAACGTTGCAGAAGGTGACCGAGTCAAATTTGCTTCTAGCACACTGCTAGATGGTGCTTTAACTTGGTGGAACGTGTATGTTCGTTCTGTTACCCTCGATACCGCTCATGCCACACCTTGGAGCGATTTCAAGGCTATGTTCATTCGGAAGTACTGCCCTAGGAATGAAATCAAGCAAATGGAAAATGAGTTGTGGAACTTAAAAGTGAAGGGTACAAACCTTACTGCCTACAATCAACGTTTCCAAGAACTCATCCTCTTATGCCCTGAAATGGTACCCAACGCCGACCGGTTGTTGGAACGTTACATCGAAGGTCTACCTTTGACATCAAGGGTAACGTAACCTCGTCCAAACCAGTGGACTTGCATGAAGCAATTGACATGGCTCAAGGTTTGATGTACCAAGTGGTCAAAGAGCTAGGGAAATCGGGTGACAAACGGAATTGGGAACATAAATCACTACACCCAAAAACGCCAACAAACACTGGAACTCTGAACCCAAACAACGCACAGAGGTAGCTATGGGTGTTTACAGCCGACAAGGTTCTTTGATGGGCAAGTTACCTCACTTCGAAAGTGTGGAGACACACACTGACATATGCCCTCCTGCTTGTTTAAAATGTTGGAAAGGTAGGAATAAGGCAAAGACTGCCGAGCTCTACCTCGTCCCGCAAACCAAATAGGACCAGGAAGCCAAGGAGGATAGGGAAGTGATGTCACTTGTTTTAGATGTGGCAAAAAAGGACATTACAAGAACAAGTGTCGAAACAATGGAAGTCAATGCGGTGGAAACCAAATTCGAAGCAACCAACAAAATCCTCAGAACAATCAAAGGCAAAATCAAGGAAACCCTAAAGGAAGTAACCAAGCATCAACCAGCACTCAAGGAGGACACAAAGCACCTGGCGGAGTATATAGCCTATGTGCTGAAGCTGCGGTGAAAGATAACAACGTGGTGAATGGTACGTGCCCGATCAATAATGTTTATGCTTCAGTGCTATTTGATATTGGTGCTGATAGAATCTTTGTGTCATATGCTTTCAATAAATATATAGACATCCATCCTACAACCCTAGACACTAATTATAGTGTGGAGCTAGCCGACGGAAAGTCAATAACCACAAATACTATTTTAAGAGGGTGTACTCTTAACTTGCAAAATCACCTATTCAAAATTGACTTACTCCCTATAGAATTAGGAAGTTTTGACGTCATCGTCGGAATTGATGGGATGGCCGAACATCATGCTTAAGTTGTGTGTTATGAGAAGTACATTCGTGTTCTATATGGAAACGATATGCTAATCATACAAGGCGAAAGGAGCGGAATTGAAAGCGAATCGAGATTAGAAGTCATCTCGAGCATGAGGACACAAGAAAGTACTTTGCAACCAAGGATGTCAAGTGTTCTTGATTCAAATGATGAAGGAAGAGAAAACCAAAATTCCAGAGAGGCGAATTAAAGATGTGCCTATTCTCAGAGACTTTCTTGAAGTATTTCCTGAAGATTTTCCAGGATTACCCCAAACACGCCAAGTAGAATTTCATATCGAGTTAATACCCAGAGCTGCACCTCTTGCACACGCACCATATCGTCTTGCACCTGCAGAGATGAAAGAGCTAGCCGAACAACTAAAAGAACTTTATGATAAAGGTTTTATAAGACCAAGTTCCTCTTCATGGGGAGCACCAATCTTGTTTGTCAAAAAGAAGGATGGATCATTCCGGATGTGTATCGATTACTATGAGTTGAACAAACTTAGAGTGAAAAATCATTATCCCTTACCAAGGATCGATGACTTATTCGATCAGTTG
Organism: Tanacetum coccineum; assembly: GCA_026074375.1. Lineage (NCBI taxonomy): Eukaryota > Viridiplantae > Streptophyta > Magnoliopsida > Asterales > Asteraceae > Tanacetum > Tanacetum coccineum. The sequence goes on along the minus strand of BQNB010019705.1, from coordinate 54,601 downwards.
CAAGGATCCATCATCTACTCAAAAATTGACTTAAGGTCAGGTTATCATCAGTTAAGGGTTAGAGAAGAAGATATTCCTAAGACTGTTTTCAGAACACGATACGGACACTATAAGTTCCGAGTTATGACTTTTGGTTTGACCAACGTACCTGCGGTGTTCATGGATCTCATGCACCGTATGTGCAAGCCATACTTGGATAAGTTTGTGATTGTGTTCATCGACGACATTCTCATATACTCCCACAATGAGAAAGAACACGAAGAGCACCTGAAGACTATTCTAGAATTGTTGAAGAAAGAAGAATTGTATGCCAAATTTTCCAAGTGTGAATTTTGGATCAATACAGTAAAATTTCTTGGTTACATGATTGATAGCAGTGGCATTCATGTGGATCCAGCAAAGATTGAGGTTGTTAAGAATTGGGCATCTCCAACCACTCCTTCGGAGATTTGCCAGTTCTAAGGACTGGCAGGTTACTATAGGAGATTCCTTGAAGGATTCTCCAAAATAGCTAAGCCTATGACTGAACTTATGCAGAAGAACCAGAAGTTCGATTGGGGTGAAGAACAAGAAGAAGCTTTTTAACTATTGAAACAGAAACTATGTGTTGCACCTATCTTAGCACTACCGGAAGGCAGTCAAGATTTTGTGGTGTACTGTGATGCATCCATAAAAGGGTTAGGTGCGGTACTAATGCAGAGAATGAAGGTTATTGCATACGCTTCCAGGCAACAGAAAATTCACAAGAAGAACTACACCACTCATGATCTGGAGTTAGGAGCGGTAGTGTTCACTCTGAAGATCTGGAGACACTATTTGTATGGCACGAAGTGTGTAGTGTTCACCGACCACTAGAGTCTACAACATATCCTAGACCAAAAGGACCTCAATATGAGGCAACACCGATGGATAGAGCTCCTATGTGATTATAATTTCAAAATTCGTTATCACCCGAGAAAAGCAAATGTAGTAGCAGATGCCTTGAGTCGAAAGGAAAGAATCAAACCGTTATGAGTAATAGCTTTGGTTAAGACCAATGGCTTGGACCTTCCGTCACGAATCCTTGAGGCTCAGAAAGAAGCAATTAGGGTTGAAAACCTTGAAGCCGAAGATATCAGTGGCATGCTAAAGAAGTTAGAAGCCCGCGTTGATGGAACATTATGCTTGGATAATAGGAGTTGGTTACCATGTTACGATGAAACGAGATCTTTGATTATGTATGAATCGCTAATCAAAGTATTATATTCAATCAGGATTTGACAAAATGTACCATGACCTGAAGATGTTATATTGGTGGCCAAACAAGAAGGCTGACATCGCCACATATGTCAGCAAATGCCTGACCTGTGCCTAAGGTTAAGCCAAAACATCAGGAGGCCCTCTAGGTTATTGTTATAAACTGATATACCAGAAGGAGTGGGAGAAGTTAAACAATGGATTTCTTCACCAAACTTACTAAACATTGGCAACAGGATAAAATTCGATTTTGGGCATTGTTGTTGTTCTTACTAAGTCTGCGCACTTTTGCCAATGAAGGAGACGGATTCACAGGAAAAATTTACGAGGCTGTTACATGAAGGAGAAGTTAGCAAGACATGGAGATACGTGTACAATCATCTTCGATATTGATAGCCATTTCACTTCGAGAGTTTAGCAATCTTTGCATAAAGCATTAGCGGTACGTAGTTGGATTGAGTATGACTTACCATCCTCAGACCGATGGTCGAGTGAGAGGACCATACAGAATTAGGGACATGCTAAGTCCCTGCGTGATTGACTTTGGAAATTGTTTGGGTATAGACATTTACCCATAGTAGTATTTTTCGTTATTAATAATAGTTATCAAACGAGCATTAAAGCTGCACGTTCGGGAGCTCTTTATGTAGGAAGTGTCGATCTCTGTTTGTGGGTTGAGTTAGAGAAGCGCAACTTACTGACGAAAGAGTATTCGAGACTAGGATAAGATTTTCAAGTTGGAGATGCATGCAAGCTGATAGTGAATTTACGAAAGAAGCTATGCTGACAAGAGGCGTAGGCCCCTTGAATTTGAAGTCGGAGATAAGGTTATGCTCAAGGTCGCGCCCTGGAAGGGCGTAATGTGATTTGGGAAACGTGGAAAGTTGAACCCTCGTTATATTGGACCCTTTCAAATCATAGAAAGGATTGGTCCAGTCACTTACCGTTTGGAATTACCTCAAGAACTTAGTCGAGTACACAATGTGTTCCACGTCTACAACTTAAAGAAATGTTTGTCCGACGACACACTCGTTATCCCTTTGGAAGAAATCCAACTCGACGACAAACTCAACTTTGTTGAAGAACCCGTAGAAATTATGGACCGCGAGGTCAAGCAACTCAAGTGAAGCCATATATCTATCGTTAAAGTCCATTGGAATGTACGAAGAGGTCCAGAGTACACGTGGGAACGTGGGGACCCATTCAAGAGCAAGTATCCTCACTTATTCGCGAATCCACCAGCTCCTACAACGTCTTGATTTCGTGGACAAAATCTTCTATCCTGGGGAGGCTGTAACATCCTGTAATAAAATTTGATTCTCGTTTCGTTAAGTAAAAGTCATGTACTGCAAGTTTGCAAGTTTATCGATAATTTTCAACGAGAAGTCATCTTATGATCGTCAATGCATTATTTTTGTCATAGAAAGTTTAATTCGCACGCGAATATCACCATTATTACTCTGTGCCTAAAAGGATATTTTAGAACGAGTAGCGATAAGAACCATATTTAGTTCACTTTGTGAAACGCGGTTATTTACTTGTAGCACTTTATAGAACCGCCTACGCTCAAGTTAATGCCCATGACAACTTTATATTAATTCAACAAGGACAAAATAAGCTATACATATATATATATATATATATATATATATATATATATATATATATAAATTCAACACCTGATATGTACATATGAAAATATATGGAAAACAAAATACAATCATGATAAAACACTATCATTATAAATCTTACAACACTACCCTACTACCTTATCATTTTGAATAATCCCATCACATGCTACGATGCAATTTCAATTTGAAATGAAAGGCATAGTAAGGATTCTTTAAACAGTATTAGGAAAAGAGGCATCATGGCTAACAGTATTAGAGAAATTCATTATGATTCAATAGTAGCATAGGACCATTCACATGTAACATTTCAGTGATCAACCAAAGACGTCGAGTATAAATCAGGAACCATTCATGAAACAAATACATCACAACTAAAATCTGAAAATACTAAGTAAACTACACGGTTCAAGATCAAGTTTCGTTAAAGTGTAAGAGCTAAGTGAGTGTCGGCCTTAAAAGAAATAGCAACCAAGTTCAAATCTCATCACCATCATCTTTTCTCGTCATCTATCGAGCTTGGACCTCGGTGAGTCTTTTCTAGTTTGCCATGACATTTAATCAATATTGCGACCAAGACCAAAGCCACACCAACCTTGGCAAGCCGGCCAAAGGTTCTTCGCCTTGACCTAGGCTATACCACGACACTATAAAGCATGCATGATTAGGTTTACGCATGAATGAAGAATACCAGACGCGACACACAAGAAATAACAAAACCTATAAACATAATTTGTAAACCACTCCTTTCGCGTATAAGCCTAGTAACGAGTCAAGATATTTTGTAAGAACTTTAAACATGCCGTAACCAAATGTTTGGCTCGTAAGAGGTTAACAGACCCTAGAGTTTACATATGAAATATGAGGAAACCCTCATACGGAACCCTTGACGTTTTGCACAAGCATGTCTACGATACCTAAGCCAAACCATAGCCGAGTTTGCTCGCTATGGGTGCGTACCACAGCCGAGTCTTACTCGCTATGGGTGCGTGTTGTTTCGAAACAAAACCCCCTACTCGTACCACAGGATAGCAAGAGAGCCATGGCAAGCGTTGCTTGCTGCTGATGGGGGGGGGGGGGGGGGGGGGGGGCTGCGTGTTATGCATGAAACAAAGTGGTCGCGGGTGTCTTGAAATCTATCCATCCAGTTATAAGTCACACTAGTCATAATCATATACAAAAGTATATAAAACTGAAGCATGCATGTTGCTGCGTCTGTTGGGCAGAAAAAGGGAAAAAGGAAGAAGTATAACACGTGACATATAATTATACATAGGATAGGTTGCACAAGGCAAGTGGGTATAACCCACTGTTGGGCGACAGAATTCAGAAAAAGGGAAAAGAGTTGGTAGCATGTGGGGTTTAGTAAAAGGGATACATGTGATAGCTTAAAAACTAGTATATATTTCGACTTATAAATTTTCTATTGATGTAAAGAAGTATAGAGAACTTGCATATTTTTGAGCTCTCGAAAACGTTCCAACCAAATCCTAATGGGTTGGAAACCTTTTTTTAAAGCAAATGATTAGTGCGATAAGCGGAGAAATCTAAATAATATTTTCTTATGATTTAAAATTTGTAACCACGAAACCAAGTTTTAAAAGAGTAAATAAATTTAACACGGCTTATAAAAACGTGTTCAACGCTAAAAATATTTTAAGACTATTCGGGTTTAAATATAGAAAGTTATGAGAATAAAAGAATATAAAAATATTTTAATTGGAAAGTCAAGGGATTTAAAAAATATATTTTTCAATAAGAGACTTAAGCGAGTTGAGCGAACCGTGATATATAAATTCGATAGATACACAAATTAATCAACACCTTGAAAGAGTAAAAACGTTAAACTCTAAACGACAACTACCTTTGACCCATTTGAATGAACATTGAATTAAAGTATTATTAGAATGTAAACTTCAGACTTTTGTCTATTATTTAGGGTGTTCGACAGGGTACTTTTTGAAGTGCATTGAACTATATTCAGTTACAGACGATTAACCAACAAGGTGAGTTTTCATAGCCCCTACTCTATTGTTTTAAATCATCTCTTGGGGTGAGAACATTGCTTATTTCAAACGTGTGAATACAAGTACAACTACTCATTACTGATTGGTCTAAGTCCCGATTTAACCTAAGTTGCTAATTGCCCGATTTATCATGAACCGTCAATCTTTGTGAGCGCGAATGTTATGGATAGATCTATCGGGATTGACAATCCCTGTTTGTCTTGGACTGACATTAGTCAAGCAAATATAGTTTCATTTGAGTCAGATTACGGGTGTCTCGGGTTAGACACTTGCAAGGGCATTCAATCATTATTGGTATATGTTAACGCTTTGGTGTCATGAGCTTAGACAATAGTAATTCAATTTATATGACTTTGTATCTGTTATATTGTCATATGCGGGTGAAATCTTGTGATTCATAAACACTACATTTTCTGCTTAAACAAACCTATGAACTCACCAACTTTATGTTGACACTTTAGCAATGTTTTCTTAGGTATTAAGAACGAAGATGCTATATGAAGTCTCATGCATTGCAGTCATTTTCCGTTATTTAAAGATCACTTGTATTGTCTATTTTTATGCTTCTACTGAATGTTTAAACAATTTATTATTTCCTATTTAATAGTGATCAATTTTCTTAAAACGTCTCATATAGAGGTCGTTCTGTATTGCTTAGAAGTATGATAATCATGAAGTCACACGCCCTCGGCTGCCATTATACTCTGATATTTTGGGGGTGTGACAGATTGGTATCAGAGCCCTGAGCTATAGAGAACTAGGTTGCATTAGGTAGCACTAGACTATAACTACTTATCTGCTTAACATGCTTATTATGCTTCTATTGTCTGTCATTGCTGATTTCTTAAAATAGGGCACAAAGGAATCGACAATCAAAGGAGTACATATATTAAAATGGGGTACATGTGAAATAGACATACATATGAGATACATATACTTAATATGGGTTACATGTGTATTAAACATATACATATACTTAATATGGGTTACATGTGCATTAAACAGGCTTAACTATGCGTATTTTTGTTTTTTAAACATGCCTATATATCCTTATTTCATATTTTCTTGTCTCAGTGACATGTCGAACTCGGATGAATTGAGACACATCGATAACACTACACTGGTACCTCCCAGACTCCCTGACACACTCCCTCAGGTGTATCACAGGAGACGTCCTACTCTAGGATTACTTATTTTGCCATCTGTATCACCATTTCCCCCAACTATCAGACGTACCGCTCGTATACTTTCACCTTGTAGCCAAATCTTTACTGTAACGTGCCAAAATTTTGTATTATCCTTGATGATTATCAATTGATCATTGTTACTCCACCACCCTCACCTTCATCCCCATTTACGATGGCTACTTACCAATGGATGATTGCTGAAATGGACCCCACCCGGAAGGAGGAAGCTCTAACAGAAACTGGTTAGAATTCAGTGCCTGTACCTAAGACAGCCTTGATCGTATGTACAACGCGCCTTAGGGACAGTTGCATACCGTTTCTCGAGGGACATGGTCCGTTACCTATAATACCTATTAGATGAGTTAGAAGCCTTCTGACCTACTATGGATGTGAAGCCCCGAGTTAAGAAAGTTCTTTAGTGAAGCTTTTTGTGGATGAACAAATTACTAAGCTTTAGACAAATGTGTGAGGATGCGGAGGATCGTGCTAGTAATGCTCAGGAGGAAGCACGACAGAAGAGGAAGGAGGCACTCGAGGAAGTGATCCAGCAAATCTACCGTACCCACAACTAGTTTTATTTCTGTCTTTTGTATAACCACTAAGCTATGGGTTTGTCACGGCTAGTGAACTCTTGTATCCTCGTACTCTCTGAAATAAACATCATGTTTGCGAATAATAACAGTATTGATTTCAATAGACATGCCATTTGTAGTAACATCTGTACACATATAATTTTCGTGCATGTCATAACTGTCATTTCATTGTCCCTCTTATAGAAAATGGCACCCGGACGATGCCCAAATGTCAACCGGAACCCTCCAGTCAACCGTTCGACCAATCGAAACAATGTGGATATCAACAGTGGCATTGACACTCAGATGCTTAACCAGCTCATTGCCACAAGAGTTGCTGAAGCACTCGCAGCTGCCGCTGTGACTCATGCTGCAAGCACTCAAGAAGAGAACAACCTAGGATCCAACTCTTCCCAGAACAAAACATGCAACTACAAGGAATTCCGTTCAGTTATGCATGAAAACTTTCGTGGTACTGAAGGTGCTGTAGGCTTAACCCGATGGTTTGAGAAACTAGAGTCTCAATTTGGGATTAGCAATGTTGCAGAAGGTGACAGAGTTAAGTTTGCTTCTAGCACACTGCTAGATGGTGCTTTAACTTGGTGGAACGTGTATGTTCGTTCCGTTACTCTCGATACCGCTCATGCCACACCTTGGGGCGATTTCAAGACTATGTTCATTCGGAAGTACTGCCCTAGGAATGAAATCAAGCAAATGGAAAATGAGTTGTGGAACTTAAAAGTGAAGGGTACAAACCTTACTGCCTACAATCAACGTTTCCAAGAACTCATCCTCTTATGCCCTGAAATGGTACCCAACGCCGACCGGTTGTTGGAACGTTACATTGAAGGTCTACCTTTGAGCATCAAGGGTAACGTCACCTCATCCAAACCAGTAGACTTGCATGAAGCAATTGACATGGCTCAAGGTTTGATGTACCAAGTGGTCCAAGAGTTAGGAGAAAACTCGGGCGACAAACGGAAATGGAATGGAAACCACTACAACCACAACCCCAACAACACCAACAACACTAGCAACCTCAACCCGAACAAACGCCCAGAGATAGCAAGGAGGAGAACAGCACGGGTGTTACAGGTCGGACAAGGTTCTATGCTGGCAAGTTACCTCACTGCGGAAAGTGTGGCGACACACATTGACGCATATGCCCTCTGCTTGTTACAATGTGGAAAGGCAGGAACATAAGCCAAAGACTGAGGAGTTCCACTCGTCACGCAACCAAAGAGGACCAAGAAGCCAATGAGGACAGGGAGGGAATGTGATGTCAATTGTTTCGGGATGTGGGCGAAAAAGGACATTACAAGAAACAAGTGTCCAAACAATGGGAATCAATGGCAGTGGGAATCAATACAGTCGAGGCAACACGGCAGAACCTTAGAACAATGAAGGGCAGAATCAAAGGAACCCCCTAAGGGAAATAACCACTTGCATCAACAGTACTCAAGGAAGACGCAGAGGCACCTGGCAGAGTGTACAGGCCTATGTGTGAAGATGCGGTGTAAGACAAACAACGTGGTGAAATGGTACGTTCCTCAATCAAATATTGTCTATGCTTCTGTACTATTTTGACACTGGTGCGGATAAGAAGTTTGTGGTCTTATGCTTTCAGTAAAATATATAGAAGTCACTCATTACAAACCCTAGATAATAATTCATGATGTGGAGGTTAGCCGACGGAAAGTCACTAACCCACAACACTATTTTATAAGGGGTGTACTCTTAACTTGCAAAATCACCTGTTCGAAATCGACTTACTCCCTATAGAACTAGGAAGTTTTGACGTCATCGTCGGAATGGATTGGATGGCCGAACATCGCGCAGAAGTTGTGTGTTATGAGAAGTACATTCGTGTTCCGTACAGAAATGATATGCTGATCATACAAGGCGAAAGGAGCGGAATTAAAAGCGAATCGAGATTAGAAGTCATGCTCAAAGACAGGACACAGAAGTACATCGGTCCAAGGATGTCAAGTGTTCTTGATTCAAATGATGAAGGAAGAGAAAGCCGAAACCCCAGAGAGGCGAATTGAAGATGTGCCTATTGTCAGAGACTTTCCGGAAGTATTTCCTGAAGATTTGCCAGGATTACCCCCGACACGCCAAGTAGAATTTCACATCGAGCTGATACCCGGAGCTGCACCTGTTGCACGTGCACCATATCGTCTTGCACCTGCAGAGATGAAAGAGCTAGCCGAACAACTAAAAGAACTTTCTGACAAAGGTTTTATAAGACCAAGTTCCCTCTCGTGGGGAGCAGCACCATTCTCAGTTTGTCAAAAAGAAAGAGGGATTTTTCGGATGTGTAGAGATTACCGTGAGTTGAAACAAACTTAAAGTGAAATTCGTTATCCCTTACCAAGGATACGTGACTTTTTCGATCTGTCTGCAAGGATCCAGCATCTACTCAAAAATTGGACTCTTGAAGGTCAGGTTATCATCAGTATTAAGGGTAGAGAAGAAGATATCCAAGTTGCTTTCAGAACACGATACGGACACTATGAGTTCTGAGTTATGCCTTTTGGTTTGACCAACGCACCTGCGGTGTTCATGGATCTCATGAACCGTGTGTGCAAACCATACTTGGATAAGTTTGTGATTGTGTTCATCGACGACATTCTCATATACTCCCGCAATGAGAAAGAACACGAAGAACACCTGAAAACTATTCTGGAGTTGCTGAAGAAGGAAGAACTGTATGCCAAGTTTTCTAAGTGTGAATTTTGGATCAATACGGTAAAATTCCTTGGTCACGTGATTGATAGCAGTGGTATTCACGTAGACCCAGCTAAGATTGAAGCTGTTAAGAATTGGGCATCTCCAACTACTCCTTCAGAGATTCGCCAGTTCTTAGGTCTTACAGGTTACTATAGGAGATTCATCGAAGGATTCTCTAAAATTGCATAACCTATGTCTAGCTTACTCAAAGAGAAAACCAGAAGTTCGATTGGGGTGAGGAACAGGAAGAAGCTTTTCAACTACTGAAACAGAAACTATGTGCTGCACCTATTTTAGCACTACCTGAAGGCAGTGATGATTTTGTGGTGTACTGTGATGCATCCATAAAAGGGTTAGGTGCGGTACTGATGCAGAGAATGAAGGTTATTGCATACGCTTCTAGACAACTGAAAATTCACGAGAAGAACTACACCACTCATGATCTGGAGTTAGGAGCAGTAGTGTTCGCCCTGAGATTTGGTGACATATTGTATGGCCACGTATAGTGTGTAGTGTTCACCGACCACAAGAGTCTACAACATATCCTAGACCAAAAAGATCTCAACATGAGGCAACGCCGATGGATAGAACTCCTAAGTGATTACGATTGTGAAATTCGTTATCACCCGGGCAAGGCAAATGTCGTAGCAGATGCTTTGAGTCGAAAGGAAAGAATCGAACCGTTGCGAGTAAGAGCCTTGGTTATGACCATTGGCTTAGACCTTCCGTCACGAATCCTTGAGGCTCAGAGAGAAGCAGTCAAAATCGAAAACATTAAAGCAGAAGATATCAGTGGCATGCTAAAGAAGTTAGAAGCTCGCGCTGATGGAACATTATGCTTGGATAATAGAAGTTGGTTACCATGTTACGGTGACACGAGATCTTTGATTATGCACGAATCGCATAAGTCAAAGTATTCTATTCATCCAGGAGCCGACAAGATGTACCATGACTTGAAGATGTTATATTGGTGGCCAAACATGAAAGCTGACATCGCCACATATGTTAGCAAATGCCTGACTTGTGCCAAAGTTAAGGCTGAACATCAGAGGCCCTCTGGTTTATTGGTCCAACCCGATATACCAGAATGGAAGTGGGAGAAGATAACAATGGATTTCATCACCAAGCTACCCAAAACGGCAGCAGGATACGATTCAATTTGGGTCATTGTTGATCGTCTTACTAAGTCTGCTCACTTTTTGCCAATGAAGGAAACAGATTCAACAAATAATTTATCGAGGATGTTACATGGAGAGATAGTAGCAAGACATGGTATACCTGTGTCAATCATCTCCAATAGGGATAGCCATTTCACTTCGAGAGTTTGGCATCCTTGCTTGAGGGATTAGGTACGGCAAGTTGACCTGAATACGAGTACGGCTTCACCCTCAGACCGATGGTCAGAGTAAAGAGAATCCAGTCAGACATTAGAGGGACTTGCTAAAGAGCTACTTGCGTGATTGACTTCGTGGAAATTGGTTGGGATAGGACATTTACCCTAGTAGATTTTAATACCATTTAGTTATCCAGAGTATTAAAGTTTGCATCGCTTCTCGATAGCCTTTAGGTAGGAAGTGTCAGATCGGCCTGTTTGTTGGGCTGAAGTTGGATATGCTACATCTTACCTGGACCAGAGATTATTTACGAGTCACAGGAAAAGAATTTTCAAGGTTAAGGATCGCATGCAGCTGCACGTGATCGACAAAAGAGCTATGCTGACAAGAGGCGTAGGCCCCTTGAGTTTGAAGTTGGAGATAAGGTTATGCTCAAGGCTCGCGCCGGGTAAGTGTGTGGGATTTTTTGGGCGATTCGGAAAAACGTGGGAAGTTAAACCCTCGGTTTTTTATTTTTTTATTTGGACCCTTCTGAATAATAGACATGGATTGGTCCAGTAGCTTACCGATTGGAATTACTAAAGATACTTTAGTCGTGTTTACATCGTGGTTTCACATTTGAACCTAAAAAAAATGTTTTATCCGATTGACACACTGTCTATTCCCCTTGGGGAAATCTCATCTCGACGACAAAACTTAATTCTGAAGACCCATGAAAAATTATGGATCGCAGAGGTTCAAACAACTCATCGACAGCCCGTTATTACCTATCATTAATGTTCGTTGTTATGGCACGTAGTGGCCCGGATGTACAACTTGGGAACGCGGTAAGGACCAATTCAGGGAGAAATACCCTCACCTATTCACAAACCCACGATCTACCACGACGTCTTGATTTCGGGACGAAATCGCATAACATGGGGCGGATGTGACACCTCAGAAAAATGTAGAACTTTTGTTCTGTTATGTAAAGTATGTATCGCAAGCTAGTTTAACAGTATCGTTATTTTTCTAATAAAAGCTACCTTTAAGCGATATACAATATTTTGCGCTAGTCAAGAGTTATGATAACGCGCATAAATCATCATATTATTTCGGATCAAAAAGGGTACTTTAGAGATCGCGTAACAATAAAAAAAATCATATTTTATTTTTTTCGCTACGCGAAACAATGTCGACTAACGGACCATATTATTTTATGTAGAACCCATTCATATACAAGAAATACTCATTTAATGGACAAGTGTATATACTTTACTAAATCAACAATACAACTTGACGTTGCATCTTCTAAAAATTCAAAAATGCAAACTATTATTTAAGTCAACCAGAAGATATGAATTCAAAATGGACGAACCAACATCATCATTTGCATCCTTACATCTCATGTCCTACAACTATTTTATTCACCTAATACGTCTTGTCCCAGTATCATTTCAATTGCAATTCATAAATAGTAGCTATTCATCAACAATATTATAAAAAGAGATGGGATCATTACAAATAGTATCATAAACAAATAGTACTCAATCACATGCAACACCTCAGTAACCCATCTCACAATACGAGTATAAATCAGAACCATTCAGGAACGAATTCATCACAAAATCTGAAAAATCACTAAGTAAAAGATCAAGCTTTCGTTGAGTGCAAGAACTAAGCAAGCGTCAGTCCTAGAAGGGTAGCAGCCAAGATTTCACCTTACTACCATCTTTTCTTCCTCGCCATCATTCGACAAGCTCGGACCTCGGTAAGTCGTTCTCGTAAATTAACATTCATATGTCATGTAGTTTAACGAAAGCCTCGACCTCGCATGATATTCACACGACTTATAACCAAAGCGTGCCTGATAAGTACGTGCACATACGAACACTTTAATCGTGGCATACATAAAATGCCAACATATAATAAATTTGTAAAAGAAGTATCACGCATGAAATAACAACCTGAAACAGACCTTGTAAAAGCCACATTAACCTTGGTAAACCGGCCAAAGACCTCGACCATGCTTAGACTATATATGGCATATAATGAACGCATGCCTTATGCTTGCGCACGCATGCTAAACCCATCGCAACACACATAAAATAACAATGTGTAGCAAAACCTGTAAATAACATACGGTAATGTACTAGCAATAAAGAAACCAGGAAGACCCCATTAATCTTAAACGCACATAAAACTTGCTATTTTTGACTCGTTAAAGGTTGACAAACCTTAGGGTTTTCACGTGAGATGTGAGGAAAACCCTCACATGAAACCCACGACGTACGACATAGATTTAACCAGCTAATAGATAATGCATGCATGTTGCTTAACAAGCAAATAGAAAAGAAAAGCAGTGAGTATAAAACTCACTGCTATTGCGTCGTTAGGCAGCAAAAAGAAAGGAAACGAAGTGAAACCATGACATATATACATACACATGGGAGGGGTTACGTTGTGAAGAAGAAAGGCATAAGCCAAGTGGGTGCTACCCACTGTCGAGCGACAGAAAACAAAGAAAAAAAAAGAAAACGCAGCAGCTGCTGTTGAATTGCTTCATACACCGAACGACCTTGTGTTTAGAAATAAAGTCTCTCGTTACTAAATAAGGGTAAGCATGCGAAAATTGATAGAGAAGTAATATATATACATATGGGTTTTCTGCAAGTATAATGCAAACTAAAACAGTGAGTTTCTAAACTCACTGTTGTGCGACTGATTTGGGCAACAAAAAAAAGAGAAACAAGAGAAGGAGGACCATGTGCTATATATATATATATATATATATATATATATATATACATATAATAATCTATATAAGAAGACTAGAAGAAAACCTATACATGTATTATCAAGAGTGCGTGAGTGGAAGCAGGTGACACCACAAAAGTGGTTGTCAAACCTCCTGTTGGGCGTCAGGAATGCAACAAAAAGAAAACAAAGAAAAGAGGGGGGCATGTATGCTTTTTGTTATATGTTCACGTGATGGATTTTTAGAATACAAATGAATGCATGTCTGTATAATGTAGACAAGTTGACATAGGGAACAATCATGCTATTCTTCCATATATAAACTTCGACATAGATATATATATATATATATATATATATATATATATGTATATATATATATATATATATATATATGTATATATATATATGTATATATATATATATATGCGTAGCTATGAATTCAAACTTCAAATGGATTAGCAACTTAATATCAAGTATAGATATTTTAATAAGTATAGTATTTTAACAAGTATGGCATTTTTACAAGTATATTCATTTTTGACAAAAATAAGTTAGAAACGATATTTTGATGGTTTAAGAACTATTAAAAATGGAGCCGAACTTTTAGTCAGATAAACGAGTTATCCCGGCGCATGAATTTTAGTTAACACTAAAGACATTTTCAAAACCTATTTGAGTTTAAATTATGATTTTAAAAGCCATATGATTTAAATTAAAAGTCATGAAGCATAAGAATATTAATACGAAGTCTTTAGATAATTTCACGTGAAATACAATATACAGCATGGATGTGTATTCGAGACTTAAGCGATAACTAAAGGTATATAAATGAGCGAGATAAACATATGTATATAATTCAATAGTTATTAAAGATAATAGTTATATTAATAAAACCTAAATCGTATCATGTGATCTTAAATACATATTTACTTTAAATTATGAATAAATACTTATAGGTGCGTAGCCGTGTATCATCACCAGAACCAACGGTTTAATCAACACTTTGGAAAAACATAAAATGTTACCTCACAAACGACCATACCTTTTGACCATTTGCATAATTCATCGCATATGTTTAGAATGTAGACTCAGACCTTGTCATAATTATTTAGGTGTTTGACTGAGTCACTGGTTGACGTGCTTTAATCCACTATCAATCTCAGACGATTAATTTTCAAGGTGAGTTTTCATAGCCCCTACTCTACTGTTTTAAATCATCTTTTGGGGTGAGAACATTGCTTATTTTAAACGTGTGAATACAAGTACAATTACTCATTACTGATTGGTCTAAGTCCCGATTTAACCCAAGTTGCTATTTGCCCGATTTATCATGAACCGTCAATCTTTGTGAGCGCGAATGTTATGGATAGATCTATCGGGATTGACAATCCCTGTTTGTCTTGGACTGACATTAGTCAAGCAAACACAGTTTCATTTGAGTCAGATCTTAGGGTTGATGTCCCGGGTTAGACACCTGCAAGGGCATTCCTTTTTGTTGGTATATGTTAACGCTTCAGTGTCATGAGCTTAGACAATAGTAATGCAATTTATATGACTTTGTATCTGTTATATTGTCATATGCGGATGAAATCTTGTGATTCACAATCATACATTTTCTGTTTTAAACAAAACCATGAACTCACCCTTTATGTTGACACTTTAGCAATGTTTTTCTCAGGTATTAAGAATGAAGATGCTATATGAAGTCTCATGCATTGCAGTCATTTTCCGTTATCTGAAGATCACTTGTATCATTTAAAAACAATGTTGTATTGTCTATTTTTATGCTTCCGCTGAATGTTCAAACAATTTATTATTTCCTAATTCAAGTGATCGACTTTCTTAAAACGTCTCATATAGAGGTCGTTCTGTATTGCTTAGAAGTATGATAATCATGAAGTCACGCCCCCTCGGTTGCCATTATACTCTGATATTTTGGGGGTGTGACATTTTAGTCACTTCTCACCACTTCTTATTTTAATTTACTTCTCATTGATCCTTACCTCGTATATTATATTATATATATATATACTATTATATATATATATATATATATATATATATATATATATAACATATATATGGGGCTAACTATGAGTGTATAAATATGATTTAGTGACTGTACGCCACCTCAACGATGACATGGCACCCACAATGCATGAATTTTCAAAATTAGCTAAAAAATTAAGTCCATGGCAAGGTTTGAACTTGGGACATATGGTTAAGATGCAACGACCTTAACCAACTTAGCCAAGCCGCCATTTGGGATCTACTATGAAAAACAATAATAATATACCATGTTGATATATTTTGATTTTCAAAAAATATCAAGATATGGCATAGCATATATTCCTAATTATATATCATCTGTATATTTTTTTTATTCATTTGGATCTTCATCCTAAAAACCCTAATATGATTATCAATGTTATTGTTATTCATCATGAACCCTAATATCATTCATACTCATCATTGTATGTAGGTTGGTCGTCTTCTATTTATCCTAAAACCACAGCTATGTCTTTCATTGTATTCTTTGTTTTGTTTATTTTGTTTAGGTTATAATTTTAAGGTATTTTCATTCCTATAGTTTCTCTTGTGTATTATTTATTACGTATAAGTAGCATTACGCTTGGTTTGGAATCATGTGCATGTAGATTGAAACTTCATTCTCTTATATTGTGTGCAGATAAATGAACTCTTTTTGTCGGGCTTTATTGTTGGATACCCTTATGATAGACAAAATAACATCCCCGATGTAAGTTTGATTTCATATTATAACTTATTTTTTTTGTTTACTTCTGTTTTTCTTCAAAGTTCTACTCATGTCGCTTTTAAAACTCATCCAAACACTTCTAGATTAGTGGTTTCATCTACTAACGTGGATGAGAAATTTCACATTTGATCTTAAACTGGAATCCAATTTTCATTTGTTGGTCTTTGGCAGGGGTATCTTGATGTAGTGAACAGGCATACCATTGCAGAGCAAAGCCTATTACCGTTCAAGACTTTTATGATGCTGAATGCTTTTGAATTGTAATGTCATTAGACCAGTTGTAGTTGGGAACGCATCAGTAGCTTTTAGTGGTAGGACTTTTGATTTGGTGGTCTGGTAAAAAATCCTAAAAAAGCTAGAGTCTCTCGCAATAAATACAAACATAAGATATGTTCAGTAGTTTATTGGATGCTATTGATAAATTACAAGCTAGAACTAATATATCAATTGTCTCCATTGCTTCTTATTGATAATAATTGTTTTTTTATCCACAAGACTCCTTATTTTTGTTCTTATAAAAGGGTATTTTGATGATTAGTTATTGATTCAGCCAATGCTTTCAATTTTTTATGAGACAGAGAGAGTCTGTGTTTTTTTGTTCTAATAGTTGGTTGAATGAACAGTGGAGAAGGGACGTTGCTTTTCTCAGGTTTTAGATGTTGATCTCTCATGGAGGATGCACAAGGTATCTGAATGTGAGCGAAGAAGAGTACAAATATACATGGGCCTTCTAAAGGAATTCAAGGTATTAGCTTAGTTGAAAATTATTTACCTGAATTATATAATTTGATTATATTAATTTGGGTCCATGGCTCCATGCTATTTTCCTTTTGTTTTGACTTTTGACGGAACGGTAATTTAAATAAGTTTGACGATTGTTCTAATTTGTTTCATGGTATGGAGTATTAGATTGTCATATTCCTTTTTGGCAACATTGACCATATGCAGCTAGAGGAAGATTTGATACTTGTGTTAAGTTAATCTTGTGCTACCAATTTACGTGTATAGGTTCCTCTTCTGAATGAAATTACAATTAATCTAGATGTTCTTGCTAGAGCAGATCTTCTGACATTTCTAAGAAAGGAATGTGACGTGCGCGGTGCTACTATCATGTATGCTACACATATTTTTGATGGTCTCAAGAACTGGCCTTCACACATTGTAAGTTGCAATCATCTATGCATTGCATTTATGTGAACCAGAGTATACTATTGTGGTTATCAATGATTGTCTTTGTTTTAGGTTTATGTTGCTCAAGGGAAGCTGCAGTTAGCATCGACTATAGATGATGTCAAAAAGATGAGCAATCTGTCTCTAATGGTGAGTTTCCCTCCGTTTTT
Source organism: Tanacetum coccineum (assembly GCA_026074375.1). Taxonomy (NCBI): domain Eukaryota; kingdom Viridiplantae; phylum Streptophyta; class Magnoliopsida; order Asterales; family Asteraceae; genus Tanacetum; species Tanacetum coccineum. Next base: position 37,029 of record BQNB010019705.1, on the reverse strand, counting down.
CTGTCACATTGATATACACATGTGTTGTGCACTCGGGTACAAATTAAGTATATTATTATTTTCTTTTCTTGAGTTTTTCTAAAAATATACTAAGATTCAGTTTACAATTACCATCGTACAATTGTACCGTTGCAGAGCAAAGCCTATGAATGTCACTTTCCTGGATAATGATTTCATATTGAAGCAAATGACATAAAGAGCAAAGTTTCGAGACTTTTATGATGTTGAATGCTTTTGAATTGTAATGTCATTAGAACAGTTGTAGTTGGGATCGCATCAGTAGCTTTTAGTGGTAGTGTCAAATGTTTCATTTTCCACTTCTCTAACTTTGTAGTGACGGTATAATGGATTTGTTAAGGCACCTTGTAAGGTGTTATCTATTTTAGCTACGCAGTTTGTACTTGGCTAAAACCAAATAGGCTAGAAGTCATTCTTCAAGTGTCTCATTATTACCAGGCAACTCAAAGGACTAAGCTGGCTTTCTGGAAAAGTTGCATCTTGGAGCAGCCTTGAAGGAAATTCCGTCCAGTGGTTATGCATTGTGTGTACAGATCAAAAAGGTAAAAACTCGCCTTCCCAATAACTATGTTACTCATATTGGATGATACTGCAAGTCCTTCCAACGCCACCGCCTCCAGTTAGACCATTTATGATGATGGATACTTCCCGCTCAGAGTGAGGCAAGTTTCTTAGTTACGTTTCTTGGACATGGTATGACACCCCTCCCAAAAATTGAAAAGGAAAACATAAGAATTTTTGTTACGGAAGGAATAAAGGACTTATTTCTATGTGTGTTTGTCTTAAGGTTTTGAGCATAATGTTTGGTACAAATGACAAAATGCATTAAGAAAATTTTATATCAAGTATTTCACCACAACATTAGTTTAAGTTTTTGAACAAAGCATTTTTGAGGTCTTTGAACTTTTCTTTTCTTAGATATTTTTTCCTTACCCATTTAATCAGGTAGAGATAATAAGATATGGCGGGAACCTGAAAAGGCTAGAAAGGAATAGAGCTCCTGCTCACATGATCTCTAAAGTCGCCCTGCTGCTACAGTTTCATGTTGCTACGTATTTTGACAATGAGCTCCCGGGTCAATCAAGGGTATACATATGATTCCATATATTCGAATTATAAACAAATTGTGGTTATGTTATACTCCCTTCTGATAGGATTCTGTCCATCTCTCTGGCTACACAAGGTTTTGGTTGTCGTATCAAATCCATATGTAGGAGTACCATGAAGTATTTGCTCGAGGAATAAGGGGAGGATTAGAGGCAACCTAATGGGGAATCATGTTAATTTTTTAGCACGTACAGTCATTCACTACCTGATTCCCAATCCTATTAGCATTGATCAAACTAGGAGTTTAGTACATGGAGTATTGCTCTTAATCATATGAATCGATAGTTCCACCATGTTATAAATTAATGCAGGTACATTATTCTTTATATCAATCATTTATTTTATCTACATAACGGTGTAACACAAACACTTATAACTGTAGAAGAGCCCATGATTACTTGACAAAAAACATTTTCCTCTTGATTAAAAAATACAGTATGGATTCAATATTCAGTTGTACAAGCGGGCTTACACTATCTAAAATCTTCCTAGCTCCATGTCTACATAAGGCTGGTACCCAAAATTAGAAATTGTTCAGAAAGCGTGTGTAAGAAAATAAAACACTAATTCACAAATTCGTTTTAAATAACTATGATACGATATCTTGAAGAGGGCGAAAGAGAGAGCGTCTCCGAGAAGAACTCAACTGGCTTACTCTCACCAGACTATATATGTTGAATGATATTATTAATCGTTTCTGTTTGTTCCAAGAGTTTAGTTGCATATTTCTTAGTTTTAAAAGTTAAACTTGACAGGATCAAGTTCAAAGCAGTGGCGCATGAAGTAACAACTGGTACATGACATGAAGATAAAGAAGATGAATGTGACTCCCAACAGTTATAATCAAGAGGCGGCAAAACGGGCGGGTCGGGCGGGCACGGGCACCGGGCTAAAACGGGCGCGGGCTAAAACGGGCTCGGGCCAAAACGGACACTAATTAGATAAATGGACTACTGGGCGAATCTTATTTATTTAATATTTTTTTTATGTTTTCGTCCGTTTTTTACGATTTCGTCAGTTTTTTTACGATTACGCCCGTTTTTTACGATTTCGCCAGTTTTTTTACGGTTTTGTACGTTTTCGTCCGTTTTTATGTTTTCGTCCGATTTTTACGTTTTCGCCCGTTTTTTACGATTTCGTTAGTTTTTTTACGATTTCATCAGTTTTTTTACGTTTTCGTCTGTTTTTTACGTTTTCGTCCGTTTTTAACGATTTCGTCCGTTTTTTTACATTTTCGTCTGTTTTTTTACGATTTCGCCCTTTTTTTACGATTCCGTCCGTTTTTTACGATTTCGTCAGTTTTTTTACGATTTCGTCACTTGTTTTACGATTTCGTCAGTTTTTTTACGATTTCGTCACTTTTTTTACGATTTCGTCAGTTTTTTTACGATTACGCCCGTTTTTTACGATTTCGCCAGTTTTTTACGGTTTTGTACGTTTTTTTACGTTTTCGTCCGTTTTTATGTTTTCGTCCGATTTTTACGTTTTCGCCCGTTTTTTTACGATTTCGTTAGTTTTTTTACGATTTCATCAGTTTTTTTACGTTTTCGTCTGTTTTTTACGTTTTCGTCCGTTTTTAACGATTTCGTCCGTTTTTTACGTTTTCGTCTGTTTTTTTTACGATTTCGCCATTTTTTTACGATTTCGTCAGTTTTTTTACGATTTCGTCAGTTTTTTTACGATTTCGTCAGTTTTTTTACGATTTCGTCAGTTTTTTTACGTTTTCGTACGTCATTTTACGTTTTCGTTTGGTTTTTTACGTTTTCGTCTGGTTTTTTACGATTTCGTCCGTTTTTTACGATTTCGTCAGTTTTTTTAACGATTTCGTCAGGTTTTTACGTTTTCGTACGTTTTTTTACGTTTTCGTCTGTTTTTTACGATTTCGTCTGTTTTTACGTTTTCGCCCGTTTTTTCCGTTTTTTACGTTTTCGCCCTTTTTCGTACGATTTCGTCCGTTTTTTTACGTTTTCGTCTGTTTTTTTACGTTTTCGTCCGTTCTTTTACATTTTCGCCCTTTTTCATACGATGTCCGCTTTCGTACGTTTTGTCTGTTTTTTTACGTTTGCGTACGTTATTACGTTTTTGGACGTTTTTTAACGTTTTCGTACGTCTTTTACGTTTTCTTCGGTTTTTTACGTTTTCGTACGATTTCGTGCGTTTTCCTAGGATTTTGTCCGTTTTCGAACGTAAGAAAATGGCAAAAAAGTACTAAAACGTAAAAATAACAGACAAAAACGTACAAAATTGGACAAAAACAGACGAAAATGTAAAAAAATCGACGAAATCGTAAAAAAATGGACGAAATCGTAAAAAACAGGCGAAATCGTAAAAAACCGGACGAAATCGTAAAAAAACGTGCGAAAACGTAAAAAAAACAGATGAAATCGTAAAAAAACTGACAAAATCGTAAAAAACAGACGAAATCGTAAAAAAACTGACGAAATCGTAAAAAAACGGACGAAATCGTAAAAAACGTGCGAAAACGTAAAAAAACTGACAAAATCGTAAAAAAACTGATGAAATCGTAAAAAAACTGACGAAATCGTAAAAAACTGACGAAATCGTAAAAAAGGACGAAATCGTAAAAAACGGGCGAAATCGTAAAAAAACAGACCAAATCTTATTAAATAAAGAAGATCCGACCGGTATCCCATTTAATCTTTTGCATGCGCCCATAAGCGCCCATTTAATATTTTGCATGCGCCCATAAGCGCCCATTTAATATTTTACATGCGCCCATAAGCGCCCATTTAACAATAATTGATGGGCAAAAAGTGCCCCCTACTTTTTAAAAAGGTGCCTAAAAGAGCCCATGAATTACCATATGGGCAAGATTTGCCACCTCTATTAATAAATCAAGTGATGAATTTTCCTCCTCGGCGTATTAAAGGCATCGTTGTATGGTGCCTATCAAACATTCTTTTACTTCTTTTTGCAAGTTTCAGGTTGATAGAACTTTGTTTGAATATGTGCATTGGCTGTCATGATGGAAATATGTTTGAAAAAGATGACGATGGTAACCCCTTAGATATCTTATAAGAACTTTTGGTTTCTATTCCAGTTTGTTTTTTACCTCAAGGATTGATTTTATAATTATTCAACTATAGTTGGATTTTATTCGATTTTAACTCAAGTTACAAACCTGGTTAGAATTCAAATATATTGGTAGGTCCGTATGTTTGAACGTGGATTCATATCAAGGATTTCGTGTAAGTCCATAAGTTTAGACCAATGTGGTTGTTGTTGGTCATGAAAACAAGATCTTCAAAACATGTTTACATATGAGAAAAGTTCCGTAAGGAACATGGTCCAAAAAAAGATCAAATGGCTCCATTTCAGCCGTTGATGATATTGGTTTTGGAATCCAATCCTACGGTCTTAAATAATATACAATTATCCACTTGGGGGCCATTTGGTAATTTTACTCGCTCATTTATTTCACCGGTTACCAAAACACACCCACACACACACAGTTACTCTCTCATTCATTTCTTTCCACCAGTTACCCCCAAATCAAAACCCTAACTATATTTCATTCACAATTTATCAAAATCGATGTTAGAAAATGGACATACGCGAATAAATAAGTCTATCTAAAGGAGGATATGTGCCCCGCAAAATCCTTCTTCGCTGCTGGATTTCCGACAAATAAGCATCGAATATAAGCTTGTTTGTATAACATTTCTTTTATTCTTTCATTTATGTTTGCTTTTTTTTTGGTGCTTATTTATGATTTTTTTTGTTTTTATTTTATTATATTTATTTATCACTTATGTTATTGCTTTTTTTGTTGATGATTTTTCTGCTTATTTTTTATACAAGCAATAGATGTAGCTTATTTTGTAGCTTTTGCTTTATTTGGTGCTTATTTAGTATTTTTAGGTTTTGTGTCTTATTTTTTATGTTATCATTTTGTTTGTTGATATTTTGGTTGACTACTTTTGTTCCTTATTTGCAAGTAATTTATGTTGCTTATTCAGTCGCTTTTGCTTATTTCGTGCTTATTTTAGGATTGAGTAACATGTGATTTACCAGAAAAGGGTGCTGTACTAAACCTATGACTGTGTGTCAGAATTTCAGCCATTTTGTTTTCGGCTTATATAAGTTTGTCACATATTTTTTTTCAATATGTGAATATTTGTTAGATATCTAGATAAGGATTGAAATGATCTCTAGATACAATTGAATGTCATGCCCATGTCAACAATGAAAACCTGTAAATCTAGTAGAGCATAAGGCAGACATTGAAGCACATGATAGAACAAGCAATTTCTGTCATTTTTTAGTATTAAAGTTGCTTACAACAATTATAATTGCTCAATTTGCATCCTACTCACTTAGCATCCTTTTGCGTTTAAAAAATACAATAGCTGGGGACATAACTGAATGTATCATAACGAGGTAAAAAATCACAAAGCATGCCCATAAATAAGTGACAATCCATCCAAATGTATTAATAAAGAATGAGACACTTTGAAAACACTGAAACTAATGTCGTAAATAAAGGAGTGGTGGAGTTTACATGGTTGTTGAGGCACATATTGCACGCATTGTCGAAGAACTTCGCTAATGGTGCTGCAATTGTTGCACTAGTTACAATTAGGTGAAATTTGCCTGTTACACTCTAGCATGCCATCCTCCTAAGGATATCTTTGAATCTCCTATGAATTCCTAATGTGTTCAACATGTGATTCATATAGTTTTTGCTTATTTGGTGGTTATTATCAGTTTGTTATCAGTTTGTGATTTATCATTTATTATCAGTTTGTTTGTTGCTTTATTCACATAGCTTTTTCTTATTTTTATTGCTTATCAGTTTCTTCTGCTTATTAGAGTTTGCTTATTTTTTTTTTTTTTTTGTTTTTGCGTTAGGCGTTAAGGATAAGCCTCGGGTTGGTCGTGTTTCTCCTAAGAAATCAAAGGTTATTGGTAGTGATTCTCCTAGGAAAAAGTGGGTTACAAGGGATATGATCGCGTCTACCAAACATGCTGTTAAAGTGGTTAATGCACAGCCGGTTTCTGAATTTAATCCTATTACTGGTGTGCAAGTTGTGAATAAGCCGATTGATGTAGTTGTTGCAGATAACGCTAAATTGGGTAAGAATCCGGTTGTAGCAGATAAGGATGATGTGGTTAAGAAGACGGTTGTTGCAGATAAGGATGATGTGGTTAAGAAGACTGTTGTTGCACATAAATATGATGTCGTTAAGAAGCCAGTTGTTGCAGATAAGGCACCGAATACTGTAGTTGTTTCAGTTAAGGTGCCGGTTGTAAAGAAGAGTGTTAAGGCGTCTAGTGTAGTTGCAGATAAGCCATCTAGTGTAGTTGCGGACAAGGTTGATGTGGTTAAGGACAACATTAATGTAGTTGCAGATAAGGTGGTTAAGGAGAATGTGTTGTCTGTTGTTGCAGATAAGGCATCGAACATTAATGTAGTTGCAGGTATGTGGTTAGACTGCCTTCAAACATGAATCACATGAGATTCAGAGTTAATCACATGAGATCCTGTGTGATCTCATGTGATTCACTTTGAATCTCATGTGATTCAAACAATAATGAGATTCACTCTTAATCACATCTGATTCACTCTGAATCTCATGAGATTCACTCTTAATCTCATGAGATTCAATCTGAATCTCATGTGATTCACTCTGAATCTCATGTGATTCTCTCTGAATCTCATGAGATCCTGTCTGATCTCATGTGATTCATAGTGAATCACATGAGATCCTGTCTGATCTCATGTGATTTTTAATATAAAGTCTCCTGTCTGATCTTATTTCTAACTCATGTCGAACATTAATGTAGTTGCAGATAAGGCGTCAGATGCTTTGAAGAATAAGCCGGCTGGGAAGGGTAAGAAGCCTGTTGTTGGTAAAGATAAGGAGAATTTTCATGATTGTGGAATTTTCACCATGCTCCATATGGAAACTTTTGATGGTGGACCTGCTTCAAATTTGGATTGTGGGCTTCCTGTGGAGTCGCAGTTACAGCGTGATATGCTGAGGCGACTAAGATTTAAGTTCGCCACGAAGATATTGTTGCATGAGATCAATGTGCATGCCGGGAAGATGCTTGAACTAGCAAAGGAGTTTGACAAAACAGATCCTGTTGAAAAGATGGCGATAATCGTTGATGCATTCAAGAAAAGGGAGGAACGTGATTGCATCTAACTTGTGTTGCAGTTTCGGTAGTTTGATTATGATAGAACTTTTGTTGTGTTGCAGTAACTCTGTTTCTTTTGTTGTGTTTCAGTAGTCTGATTATGGTAGTCTGATTATGGTAGAACTAATCTGGAGTAGTCTGAGAATGGTAGAACTTTTTAACTAGTGGATATAGTAATATCAGTTTAGTTCAGTTTTTTGGAATCTATCATTTTATGTTGTTTTTTATTTAGTTATAGCAGTACCTATCTCAAGAGATAGGTACTGAATCACAAAGGATTGAAAATAATCACATAAGATTCATAGAGAATCACATGTGATTGATATGAAGAATCACAAGAGATTCATCTGGAATCACCAGAGATTCAGCTAGAATCACATTGGTTCAAGTTTTTATTAATTTTTTTGTTGTGTTTTAGTAACAAATATACAAGTAAACATAGAATTCAAGTAAAGAACAATTATTCAAATATTTAAGTAATTGTTAGACTGCCTTCAAACATGAATCACATGAGATTCAGAGTGAATCACATGAGATTCAGAGTGAATCTCATGAGATTCAGAGTGAATCAGATGAGATCCATAGTGAATCACATGTCTAACTACAGTTATACTTTTGGTGAAATACAGGATTTATTCAAATATTTAAGTAACTAAAAGAATTCAAATATGAAACAAGAATAATTCCAGAAGTATTTGAACAAGATCTTATAAGTACGTGAAATATTCAAGTAACTAAAAAGTGTTCAAACATCAATAACTGGTGTCGCCTTCCTTTTTTTTGCCTTTGGATTCAGTGGACAAGTTGTTTTGGTATGTTCGTTTGTCTTCTCTTTACAAAAGCCACAAACCCTTAATTTTTTCTTTCCAACTTTAAGTGCTTTTTCTCTTTCACTCTTTAAACGTTCTCCTTTCTTCAAATGTTCTCCTTTGTTCACAGCCTTTGTTGGATTTTGCACAGCAATTTGATTGGGTTTTGTTATTGAAAAAATACCACCAATCACATCTCCTGTATTTCTTGAAGGGGGATTCGGCATATCAGCTTTCACTTCATCCAAGAGTATTTTCAATTTTTCTACATAAGCGCCCATCTTTCCTTCATCTTTGCTCAACAAGAATAAACTATCGTCTACCAAAAAATTTGCCTCATTTGTAAGTCTTTCAATTGTTAATTTTTTCCCCATATCTGTTTCTTTGTCTTCTCAGGTCGGGGGGTATTATGTCCCTTGTCCAACGCCTCAAAATGTATTGCTTTGGAATAACATTAATATCACGATTCTTGAACACACAGAATATGTGTCGACATAGAAACCCGTATCGGAGAAAATTTCTACAAGAACATACCACCGAACCATCTTCTATAATTCGTAATACCTTTCTCACAAAAACACAAGTAATAAGAATGTTATTAGAATTACATCAGATTAGAAAATAGGCATGTGATTTTTCAATATGAATCACATGAGATTCCACAGAAATCACATGGGATTTCTGTGATTCAATGTAAATCTCATGAGATTCAACCAAAATCACATGAGATTCCATGAAAATCTCATGTGATTTGTAACATTTCTCAATTTCAGGTCATTTTACGACTCCTATTATTTGTCACTATTTATTTTGGTCCGATACGCGTTTACTTTTAATTTTGCTTTTGAGCTAAATCGCGTAGACTAGAAATAACCATTTAATGTAAACGGTCATCAAATAAATTAAGGTTTACATCAACCAAGTAATATATAATTATTAAGAAGATAATTATTAACTTGGCGTAAATTATTTTTATTGGTCACGTAAAAGGTTTACGTTTCGCAATAAAATACATTTGGACACACCCCGGAAATACCTAGACTCAAACCAATACCCACTTTTACAACCTTAACACAAAAATTAAATCAATTTTGTGTACACAACCCACTAGAGCCGAATTATGGGATCAAAGCAACTAGAAATCTTCCAAATGATCTACACTAAGTACATGTACATCTCCTACTAATTAATACTAGTACTAATGGTCCCCTAGCTAACTAATACACAATGGATAAAGACTCATTTGACTCCCTTTGCCTTGTTTTGCCGCGGCAATACACACACACATACACAAATCATAAGATTTCTAGTATCTAGCTAAATCTTGTACAAATATCCTCTAATTAAAGATTGTACTTAAGTGGTTTAGCAAGAAACCATGGGTGATTAACTAGAAATCCTTAAAACCACTTCATAAGGCTCGTTTTTGGTTAGTTTAGGACTAAGGGAAACTAACTAGCTTATGTGTATATATATACACACTTACATTGTCACATAACACCTTTCTAAAACTCACAAACTCTCTCTAGACCAAGAACACTTTGTTTTTCCCCTCTTTGCTTCGGTACGCATTAAGCCGAGCCAAGCATCACTCAAACACGACACCACATTACACAAGACAAGGATTCTAAGGCATTGGGTTAGACTAGGAAGGAAAATACAATCATACCTATACGATTTGGGGATTATACGATTCGGGTTTGCTTCTCAATCCAAAACCAAGAGCCTAGGACTATTGTAAGTCGAACTAAACTCCTATCTATCTATATTCTAGTCGTTTTAGCATGTCTAGTTAGAAAGAGTCACGTTACCTTGTGTGTAACAAGGTTAACGTGGGCACGAACATGCATGGTTCGACCCATGCATGGTTTACGCGCGTATATTAAGTATATGAGGCCTTGTGTGGTGCAAACATGTATAAAACGTGATAAAATATCGAGTTAAGCTTTAAGCAATCATTTAAAATACACGAATAAGGATCATGGTGGTCATGGGTTCGTTTTACTTGGTCACGCAAATTCTATACGTAAGCACTTGTTGTAAACGCAATACTAGGGCTTGGGAACATGCATGCGACATTAGTAAACGTTTGCATGTGGGATACGAACAACATATGTAAGCTAACAAACAAAACGTGGTCGCTAGGGCTATATTCGAACCATATAAATTACTAGGGAAAACAATGGGCCTTGTATGACCCACATAAGCTCACGGCTTGGGCCCAACCGGCCCAACAGCCCACGGGCGAGATCCATAGCTTATTTTTAAGCTCATGCAAGCTTATTGGCTTAACTAAGATAACTTATTGAACTCATATATAACAAACATGCATAAGTTAAAACTCTATTGGGCCTTGCGAGTCCAATAGCCTACGACTTATGAATAAGCTCTACGAGCTTATTTAAGGACTAGGGGTGCTTATTTGATTCACTTGAAATCCTAAAATACATATAAGAAGCTAGCCGAGCCCTTAATGGACCTTGTGGTCATTAGCGAGGCCCAATATGGGCCCAACAGTCCTAATAAGCTCAAAACAGCTTAATTATAAGCTCTACGAGCTTATTTAGAATCCTACAAACTTATTTCAACCAATATAAACCCTTTATACCTTTTAAAAACCAAACGGACCTAAAACGGGCTTAACGGCCCATTACCGTGAACCACCGAGAGCCATAAGCCACAAATAAGCATTGGTAGCTTATTTGTGAGCTTAAACAGCTTTTGAAGCTTATACTAACCCTAGACAAGCTAAAGGACCCAAATGGATAAAGCCCAAATGCGTACAACACTTAACGGGCTTGCAATGGGCCCAAAAGCCCATTACCGATGCTTAACGGCTTATTAAATAAGCCACACGGTAAAACAGCTTAAAAGAGACCCAAATAAGCTCAATGAGTCTAGAAAGTGAGTTGTATAATCTAAGGAGCCCATTTTGCAAACTTGCGGTTAAGGTTGTTGGGCCAACGAGCCCAATAAGCTCAAAATAAGCTCATCCGAGCTTATTAATAAGCCAAACAGACTTATGTAGCTTAAATAAGCTTAACGAATGCCTTAGTGCTTTTTAAAACTTAATCGGACCTTTAAAACACTTATTGGACCTTAACGGGCCCAATAAGGTCCATTAAGCCAAAATAAGCTCTCCCGAGCTTATTTATAAGCTGGAACAGCTTATATGGCTTATTGGAGCTTAATAAAATCTAATGTCACTTTTTAGAACTTAATTGGACTTAAAATGCGATTTTTGTAAAGTTAAGGGACCAAAAGTGTAAATTACAAACTAGAGGGGCTAAAACTGTCAAGAATTGGATTCCTTATAGTTAGGGACTGTTTTTGTAACATTTGAAATGCTAGGGGCTGTTTAAAACATGTAAGGACCTAAAATGTAAATTGTGTAAAGTTGGAGGACTAAAAGTGAAGTTATGGAAACTTAAGGGTTTGAAATGAAAATAGTATATATATTTCATAAACCTAGGGACTGTTTTAGTAATTATACAAAACCTAAGGGTATTTTATAAACAAAAGTGATTTCATAATCACTTAACATATCGGACGAATTATATTCGGGTAATACCCGAGTTAACTTACAATTTAATAAATACGAATATTTATTAATAACATTTATGCATAGTCAAGAACGTGTGAGATCGTATACCTTCCCAAGAGCCATCAAACAATTTCAAATACATTAAACACGTACACCACCACACAAGTGATAACAGTATATATAAACTAGCAATTTATTGTAGTTTATACATTGAGTCTTTAGCCTGAATTTGTAGACTAAGACTGGCCGTATTTACTTAGGTATTTGACGGTGTGATTCATACTTGGATATCTATTATCATTTTCAGAGGACTATTTACTAAGGTGAGTTCATAGCCCCATGTTTTACTGTTATTTAAATGATTTACATCCTTGGGGTGAGAACATGCTTTGTTTTGTTTTTACAAATTTTTTTAAATAGGACGCAAGTGTACAATTTTAATTTTATACTATGATTACGTGTTTGCCTAGGTAGCGATAACCCTCTGAGCCCATTATCATGAACTGTCAATTGCATAGATGTAGTTGGGAATTGCATTATGTGAGCGCGAATGTTATCAATAGATCTATTTGGGATTGACATCCCCGTTCGGGTGACTAGCTATCATAGAAAACACGAACGCCATACCTGTCAATTTAGGATGTTGCCTAGGGTTAGCACATCTACACGGACAATTGTGGCAAATTTATTTGCATTCACTATACGTCGAGCCTCGGTTGTCATGAGCTTAGGGACAAACGTAATTACTTTTTATGTGTTTGCCATTTGTTGCTTAATCATACACTTGGAAATCTTGCGGCCTAACAATTGATTACATAAACCTATGAATTCACCAACTTTATGATTGACGTTTTAAGCATGTTTTTAGGTCAATATAGGCACTGAGGTGCGATGATTCATTGGAAGTCTATTAAATTGAAGAGTCACCATTTAAGATTTGGGGGTCTATTAACATTTTGGGGACAATTGTTTATAAACCGAGTCTTTATTTAATATTGTTGAACATTTGCAGCCCAAGGGCTTTAATGTAACAAATCAAGTATTTTGTTTTAATCCAAATGTATCTTTTTCAAAATGACTCGTTTTAGTAGTCGTTCTCAGATCTTTGTGCTGCTATTGATCCATAAGTAACGCACTAGGATATTCAAACATTCCGCTGCTAATCAGATTTGAGGGTGTAACAAATTGGTTTCAGTTGCCAAGGTTATAGAGAACCAAGGTCAAAAGTTTGTCCTGGACTATAACCATTTTCAAACACTGTTTTACTCAAATGGTTTGGCGAGAGGAACATTACATGCCATTATTGTTTAAATCTAAGCACATATATGGCTTTACATGACACGCATTGTTTTAGCATTAGTAGGATACTCAGTGCTTACATGATTTATTATACGTTTATAAATGATATTACATATATTACTTATAAGATTTTCTTAAAGCTTATTTACACATTTCATAACGATCTTTCCTATATAGTAATATTTACCATAGATTATTTTTGCTTTTTGTCAGTAAGTAATCATGTCTTCTGCGACATCATGCAGGTTACCTTAACAACTTCCGTTTCACACGACTCTGAGCCCGGCATAGCCTTCTGGGGAGCCGATGACGAGGAGATATTTGAGGGAGGTATTCCACGGGTCATCGTATTAGGATACGACGGACCCCCGATGCAGCTAGTAGCCCCACCATCACCAGATTACATACCAGGCCCAGAGGATCCACAAACACCACCAGTTCCTCAGGACGAGGATGAGCGTGAGCCTATGGTGCGTACATGCACATGAATCGGCAATACGTGACAAAGCCTTTTAGACCCTGAGTTATACCATTGGGAGGAATGAGCTATGAGTTTCCAGCTGAGAGCAAGCCATACCTCTGTGATTCACCACTGCTGAGTCACTCGGATTGTTACCTCGAGTCGGATCCCGAGGAGGATCCAGAGGAGTACGAGGATGATGAGACAGAGGATGGTTCGGTCGACTATCCTATAGACGGGGGAGATGATGGAGATGATGATGATGGTGATTCATCTAGGGATGATGCCAATGATGAGGATAAGGATGATGAGGACGATGAGGAGGAGGAGGAGGAGCACTTAGCTCCGGCCGACTATGCTATTGTTGTACCTGTTGATGAGCCTGTTTTCCACATGGGGAACAGAGCCTGTTTATACCACACCCCCACTGACATTACTATTGGGCTAGGTATTACGACCGCCTCAGATTCCATTATCCCTTCACCTAGGCAGAGGTTGAGTGACATCTGGCCATGACACTGCCATCACCATTCACCACCTGTCTCACTATCACACACCCTTTGCAGTGGAGCACCTTGCTAGGTACACGGCCCCTGCCATTCATCACCACCACCTGTGCCATCACCTTTACTACCATCATCTGGGTGTCCAACCCAAATCCAGACACTCAGGATAGCATCCACTCAGGCCCTTATTGATGCAGTTACTGCCGCATTACCATCACCTCCACTACCACCACTACCACCATCTCTATACATACCACCACCTGTTGACCGTAGGGATGATATTCCCGAGTCTGAGCAGCCACCCCGCAAGAGGTTGTATTTGTCCACCCTAGGCTCCAGATACGAGGTCGGGGAGAGTTCTACTGCTAGACCTACCAGAGGTCGGGGGATAGATTATGGGTTTGTCAGCACGGTAGATGCTGAAGAGAGGCGACAGGGGATTAGAGATGTTGGGTACGGTATTAGGGATACTTGGGTAGATCCGGCAGAGGCAGTTCCTGAGATAGCACCTATGACCGTGGGAGAGGTCAATACTAGGGTCACAGAGCTTGCTGAGCTCCATGAGCATGATACACAGGACTTGTATGCTTTACTAGAGGATGCTCAGGATAGTAGGTCTCGTATATCACAGCGAGTCGATATGGACTCGCAGCGGGTCGATCTACTTATGGGGGATAGGATGACTCTCCAGGAGACAGTATGGATGGTGGAAGAGGAGGCCTATGCTTCCCGAGAGGCTTGGGCTCACTCGATAGGATTGAGTCAGGCGACTCATCAGGAGCTTCAGACCCATCGTGATCATGTGTATGCACACGAGACCCATCTCCAGGCACACCAGACACAGCTACAGCTGCAGGGTACTCTCATTCAGACACAACACCAGGTACATGAGACTCGCTTTCAGATGCAGCAGGCTGAGTTAGCAACGCTTCGAGAGACTGACCGTAGGCGTCAGGACCAGATGGTAGAGACTCTCCGAGTCATTAGAGACATGAGGCGAGAGATGAGCGACATGCAGGCCGAGTTGTTAGCGCTGCGAGGTCAGCAGAGGAGAGCTAGGCAGCCAGGACCAGAGGCTAGGATTCCAGATCACCAGGATGCTTCTGGGGATGCTGACAGTCACATCTAGTGATGCATGTTATTTTATCTTGCTAGGTCATTGTACAGGCATGTTAAGTATTAGGGGTTTTCCCCGCTAGCATAGCCTTAGATCTTTTGTATTGTATTTTGTGTAATCCGACAACTATTTCATGTAAAATTTTCAAAGTTATGAATGAAATGGATGTGTTATGTTGTACTATATACCTCTCTTATGTTAATATCTCATCTATACACTATTATATTCTGTCATATAACCTCATGTTTTATCTTTTGTGATCTAGACAAATAATGGCACCTACGACCAGAAGAGGACCAAATACCCCTGTTAACAACACCAACCCAAACAACATGACTCCATAATCCATCCAACCAATGATTGACCAAGCTCTTTTACGAAACTCCACCAATGGAGATGGAAGCCACAGTTCGCACGAGGATAACCAAAGGCATGTGCAAACTGCGCGCCCTTGCTATTACACTGACTTCATAAAGTGTCAACCCTTGAACTTCAAGGGAACTGAAGGCGTGGTCGGTTTGACTCAGTAGATTGAGAAGATGGAGTTAGTTTTCAATATCAGTGGTTGTGCTATTGAGAATCAAGTAAAGTTTGCCACCTGTACTTTGTTAGGTATTGCTTTGACTTGGTGGAATGGTCAGATAAGAACCTTAGGTCCTGAGGCATATGCAATGACTTGGGAAGTGCTCAAGAAAAATATGACGGATAAGTATTGTCCGCAAGGTGAAATCAAGAAATTAGAAACTGAGCTGTGGAACCTAAAGGTCAAGGGGAACGATGTTCTAGCATACACTGAACGTTTCCAAGAATTAACCCTGATATGTACCAAGTTTGTTGCCAACGAAACCGAGAAGGTTGACAAGTACATCAGTGGACTTCCTGACAACATTTATGGGAACGTCAAGTCTGCCAGACCCAAGATGTTGGATGAGACTATTGAGTTGGCCAATGACTTGATAGATTAGAAACTCCGCACCTACGCAAAAAGGCAGTCTGACAACAAAAGGAAGGCTGATGATTCATCCAGAAACAACCATGGTCACCAGCAACAACCCTTCAAGAGGCAGAATGTCGCCAAGGTCTACAATATAGGGACAGGCGAAAGGAATCCTTATGGGGGATCCTTTCCCAAATACACCAAGTGCCACCTTCACCATAATGGCCCGTGCACCCAGAAATGCTACAAGTGCAACAAAGTAGGGCATTTTACTCACGATTGTAGGAGTACTAGTAATACAAATGTTGCTAATACTCAGAAGGGCAATGGGGCAGCTCCCAAAGGAAATGGTTGTTTTGAGTGTGGAGCACCAGGGCATTTCAAGAGAGATTGTCCTAAGCTGAAGAATAAAGATGGAGGAAATGGGAATGCACAAGGCTGGGTTTATGCAGTTGGGAATGCAGAAAAGAGAGGAAATGCATCGGGAAACCCTGATGCCAATGTCGTCACGGGTACGTTCCTCTTAAATAACCACTATGCATCTATCTTATTCGACACTGGTGCCGATAGAAGCTTTATATCCACTGCATTTAGTTCCTTGATTAACATCGCCCCAACTCCATTAGAAAATTGTTATGATGTCGAATTAGCTGATGGGAAATTAGTCGGGATAGACACTATTATACGAGGTTGCACTTTAAATTTCTTAGACCATCCGTTCAACATAGATCTAATGCCCGTAGAACTGGGTAGTTTCGATGTCATTATCGGTATGGACTGGTTAAGAAGATGTCACGCCGTGATCGTGTGCGATGAGAAACTTGTTCAAGTTCCCTATGGGAATGAAACTTTGACTTTTTGTGGCAACGAAAGTAGCAACGGGAGAGAATCTCGGTTGACAGTTATCTCATGTTCAAAAGCTCAAGAGTACATGGCAAAAGGATGCCAGGTCTTTTTGGCGCAGATATCCGCCAAGAAAGAGGAGGACAAGTCGGAAGGAAAACAAATAAAGGACGTACCAATCGTCCGAGATTTTCCTGAAGTATTTCCCGAGGACTTGCCAGGTCTTCCTCCGGCTCGACCAGTGGAATTCCAAATCGACTTAATTCCAGGAGCCGCACCCGTAGCTCGAGCACCGTATCGATTGGCTCCATCCGAAATGAAGGAATTATCAGAACAATTACAAGAGCTTTCCGACAAAGGATTCATAAGGCCTAGTTCCTCACCTTGGGGAGCCCCGGTCTTGTTTGTCAAAAAGAAGGATGGGTCATTCAGGATGTGCATCGACTACCATGAGTTAAATAAACTGACAGTGAAAAATCGTTATCCACTTCCGAGGATTGACGATTTATTTGATCAACTCCAGGGATCCAATATTTATTCGAAGATAGATCTGAGATCAAGATATCACCAGCTTAGAGTACGAGAGCAAGACATTCCAAAGACGGCATTCCGAACTCGGTATGGCCATTACGAGTTCCAGGTTATGCCATTCGGACTAACAAACGCACCTGCGGTATTCATGGACCTCATGAACCGAGTGTGCAAGCCTTACTTGGATAAGTTCGTAATTGTCTTCATTGATGACATACTGATTTATTCGAAGGACGAGAAAGAGCACGAAGAACATCTTAAGGCAATTTTGGAATTACTTAAGAAGGAACAGTTGTATGCTAAGTTTTCAAAATACGAGTTTTAGATTCCGAAGGTACAATCCTCGAGGATCACTCATTAATAGCAGAGGCATACATGTAGATCTAGCCAAAATCGAATCTATCAAAGATTGGGCATGTCCTAGGTCACCAACGGAGATCCGCCAATTCTTAGGACTTACTGGATACTACTGAAGATTCATCGAGGGATTCTCAAAGATTGATAAATCAATAATGAAACTTACTTAGAAAGGAATCAAATTTGATTAGGGTGAAAAGGAAGAAAACGCTTTTCAGTTAATAAAGCAGAAGTTATGCAGTGCGCCAATTCTGGCTTTACCTGAAGGAAGCAAAGACTTTGTGGTCTATTGTGATGCTTCACACAAAGGCTTGGGCGTTGTGTTGATGCAGAGAGAGAAGGTGATTGCCTATGCTTCTCGACAACTAAAAGTTCACGAGAAGAACTACACCACTCATGATTTAGAACTTGGGTCAGTAGTGTTTGCCCTAAAGATATGGAGACACTATCTATATGGAACTAGATGCACAGTATTCACCGACCATAAAAGTCTACAACATATTCACCGACCATAAAAGTCTACAACATATTCTAGAATTGCTAAGTGACTACGATTGTGACATTCGTTATCACCCGGGGAAGGCAAACGTAGTGGCCGATGCTTTGAGCCATAAGGAACGGATTGAGCCATTGCGGGTTCGAGCCTTGGTTATGACTATTGGCTTAAATCTTCCCAAATGAATTTTAGAAGCTCAGATCGAAGCCCTGAAAACAGAAAATCTTGTAAATGAAGACGTAGGCGGTATAATCAGAAGGGATATACCCAAGGAAAGATTGGAACCACGTGCCGATGGAACACTATGTTTACACGGCAGGAGTTGGTTACCTTGCTATGGAGACTTAAGATCCGTGATTATGCACGAATCCCACAAGTCGAAATATTCTATCCATCCCGGTTCTGAAAAGATGTACCAAGATGTGAAGAAATTATATTGGTGGCCAAACATGAAGGCTGACATCGCCACGTATGTTAGTAAGTGCTTAACGTGTGCGAGGGTCAAGGCCGAACACCAAAGGCCATCAGGGCTGTTAGTACAACCAGCAATACCCGAGTGGAAGTGGGATAATATCACGATGGATTTTATCACCATCAACATCGCTAGATCGTGTCGCAAGGTTTTGACAAAACCCATCTGGTGATTGTGGATCGACTTACAACATCTATCTCACTTCTTGCCAATAAGGGAGAATGATCCATTGGACAAGTTGGCAAGGTTGTACCTGAACAGGATAGTAGCAAGACACGGAATACCTGTGTCAATCATCTGTGATCGTGATGGGAGATTCACGTCCAATTTCTGGAAATCATTTCAGAAAGCTTTGGGTACAAGACTAGATATGAGTACGGCATACCATCCGCAACCAGACGGACAAAGGGAGAGAACTATCCAAACTCTCGAGGACATGCTACGTGCTTGCGTGATCGACTTTGGAAAGGGCTGGGTTAAGCACTTACCATTGGTCGAATTCCTCGGAAATTACAACACTATCATGCTAGCATAAAGGCCGCACCGTATGAGGCACTATATGGTCGAAAGTGTCGATCACCTGTGTGCTGGGCAGAAGTTGGCGAAGCTCAACTTACTGGTCCCGAGATGATTCAGGAAACCACGGAGAAGATCGTCCTGATCAAGCAGAGAATTCAAGCTGCGCAGGATCAACAAAAGAGCTACGCTAATTTAAAGCGTAAGCCGATGGAATTTAAAGTTGGAGATATGGTTATGCTTAAGGTCTCACCTTGGAAAGGGGTTGTGTGATTCATTAAGCGGGGCAAACTAAACCCGCAATATGTCAGACCTTTTAAGGTGTTAGCCAAGGTTGAGGATGTAGCCTACAGGCTGGAACTTCCCTAAGAATTGAGCAGAGTTCATCATACTTTCCATGTGTCTAATCTGAAGAAATGTTACGCTGACGAACCGTTAGCCATGCCGTTGGAAGGAGTTCACATTGATGACACGCTCCAGTTTGTGGAAGAGCCCGTTGAAATTATGGAACGGGAGATCAAACGATTGAAGCGAAGCCGGATACCACTGGTTAAGGTTCGCTGGAACTCTAGGCGGGGTCCTGAGTTCTCCTGGGAACGGGAGGATTCGTTCAGGAAGAAATACCCACATCTCTTCACAAACCGGGCTTCGTCATCTACTACAAGGTCTTAAGCTTTGAGGACAAAGCTCTTTTAACGGGTGGAGACTGTAACATTTCTCATTTTCATGTCATTGTATGACTCTATTAATGATCATTATTTATTTTAGTCCAATATGCGTTTACTTTTAATTTGACTTTTAAGCTAAATCGCGTAGACTAGAAATAATCATTCAACGTAAACGGTCACCAAATAAATTAAGGTTCACATCAAGCAAGTGTCAAGTAATTATTAGGAAGATAATTATTAAATTCACTCACTTTATTTTGACATTTTAAGCATGTTTTCTCAGGTCAATAAGGCACGGGGTGCTCAGGTACATTGGGGGTCACTCTTTGGAAAGAGTCAGTACTAAAGATATGGGCGTATTACATTTTGGGAACATTTGTTATAAACCGAAATCTTTACTTATACTGTCGAACAATTTGAAGCCATGAGCTTATGTAATGAACAAGTATTTTGTTAATCCAATGTATCTTTTTAAAACGACACGTTAGTGGCCGTTCTTATATTTTGTGCTATTGATCTATGAAGTAACGCCCTCTGATATTCAACATTCCGTTGCTACCCAGATTTGGGGATGTTACACCTTGACTATCGTGTAACCCTGGGTTTTGGTAGTACGGGTGGTTTGGACCTTGCTTGCCCCATTATTATATTATCATGTCAATATGGGATCCATCGGGTACTAGGGAGGATCTATGAATCCATCCCTAGTGTAGGAACTAACCGATCTCCGCACTTATCACTCAATATACTTAAAAAGCACCGGAACTCTTTTAGAGGGGGTTAATAATCTGTATAGGTTATTAGATAAGTTTTGGGAATAGTTGGGATTAATCACTGCAACCTGAATATCCTACCTCCTATACGATTTGGACTAAGCCGGAATTGCGGGAAGTATAGGACAGACTAAATATACCTATTCAAGTCTATCGACCTTAGAAACCACTAATGAAACCATAGTTTAACATTGCACATGAAAACTTTTTTATAACAGTAGTAATGAAGTAACTAGGTTAGCATGTTTTCTCTTATGATATCTCCAACTCTTTTAATTTTCAATAATTAATTTTATTGTTATTTATTTCAAATCAATCCAAAAACCATTTTTAAAATGTGACATTTCAAATTAAAACTAATTACAACTTAGCTCTTGGAACGACCTCGGATTTACCATTCTATACTACCCACGATCGGGTTCTCTGCCCGTTAGTGCATCGTCAGGTAGATCGAGTTTTATAAATTTAAAACTTGATAAATTAATATGTTAGCCTTAATTATATTAAGTCAAACAAGAATGTTATCGGTCTGAGAAAGTCAAACTAGGTCTTGTATTGTAATAGGCTAGTCGGGTTCAACGGGCTTGGATTGAATCTAATCTTGTTCATGTTTCGGGCTCAAAGCCCAAGTTAAACCAAGCCCGGCCCGTTTAGAAAGCCTAAGTGCCAAGATAGCAAGGCATAGGTATAAATAGACCCCTCTCCACACAAGGAGAGGGTGTTGGTTACATTTTCATTCACTTGTAATCCACCAATTCACTAATATAATATTCCTCTTTTGTTTCTCTCTCTACTTTCTCTCTCTAAGTTTTTTTCTTATTTTCTAGCATATTGGTAAAGATTAGTGTTGTGTAATGGATTAAATTCATGGGATAACATGTGGTATCAGTCGCCAAGGGGTGTTTAGTGTATGTTTTGTGTGAAATTCATGGGGTTAGTTGGTTGTTTTTTTTGGTTCAAAAAATAGCAAGAAAAAATCAAAGTTCGATCTTTGTTTGTGGTTAAAGGTGTTAAAGATTTGTACTTTCGGGCTTAGAACTATCCCTTGCATCATTACTAGGTGGTTTTAACATCATTTCGTAGCTTTCAAGAAAGTTTGGTGATTTTTTCTTGACTGCTTTTTGACTAACTGAAGGGGTGTTCTTCACTGCATTTTGCCTCAAGACACTGCGTTTTGCTTCATTCGTTGCGTTTTGCCTCAAGACACTGCGTTTTGCTTCATTCGTTGCATTTTGCCTCAAGACACTGCGTTTTGCTTCATTCGTTGCGTTTTGCCTCAAGACACTGCGTTTTGCTTCATATTCGGATGCATTTTTGCCTCAAGACACATTTTTGCTTCTTCGTTGCGTTTTGCCTCAAGACATTGACGTTTTGGCTTCATTTGTTACGTTTGCCTCACGAGCAACCAGCGTTTTGGCTTCATTCTTTGCGTTTTGCCTCAAACACTGGTTTTTTGCTTCATTCTTTGCGTTATGCCTCAAGACACTATGTTTTGGCTTCATTCGTGCCGCGTTTTTGCCTTAAGACACTGCAGTTCTTACTTCATTCGTTGTGTTTTTGCCTCAAGACACTAGCGTTTTTTGCTTCATTCGTTGTGGTTTATGCCTTCAAGACACTAGCGTTATTGCTTCATATCGTTGCGTATGCCTCAAGACAACTGGCGTTTTGCTTCATTCGTATGCCGTTTTTGCTCAAGACACTGTCTTTTGCTTCATTCGTTGCTTTTGGTTTGCTCCAAGACATCGCGTTTTGCTTTCATTCGTTGCCGTTTTGCCTCAAAACATTGCGTTATGGTCATTGCGTTTTTAACTTGCTTTGGTCACTGCGTTTGCTCTCATTGGCGTTTTGGTCTTGCCGTTTTCTTATTGAAGATTGCGTTTGGTCATGCGTTTTGCTCTCACATATAGCGATTTGGTCATTGCGTTTTACT
This sequence comes from Tanacetum coccineum, assembly GCA_026074375.1. Lineage (NCBI taxonomy): Eukaryota > Viridiplantae > Streptophyta > Magnoliopsida > Asterales > Asteraceae > Tanacetum > Tanacetum coccineum. Next base: position 14,481 of record BQNB010019705.1, on the reverse strand, counting down.
TGTTTTGGTCACTGCGTTTTGCTCTAATTTATCTACAAGGTTGAGATTTGTTACAACTCTAAACTTCTCTAACGCGTTTTGCCTCATTGAAGACCTTTTTTTTTATAACAAATCTAAACGTTATGCTGCCTAAATCTCAACAAATCTTGCGTTTTGTCACTTGAGATTTGCCTAATCTTGAGATTTGCCTCTTGAGATTTGCCTCTTGAGATTTGCCTACACTTGAGATTTGCCAACTCTTGAGACTTGCCTCTTGAGATTTGTCTATTTAGATTTGTCAAACATTCTTGGTTGAGATTTGACAATCATTCTTCGTTGAGACGTGCTACACCTTGACCTTATGTAGACAACAAACCTCAAGGACTTAGAACTTCATTTTGGACTTAACATACAATCAATTAACATAAACAAACCTCATAATCAACCTTAACTTCAAATTCAATTCTACTTTCACGGTTTTCTTCTATTGATTTTGCAAAATCCCGACTTGTAATTCATTTTATTCTCGGTTTCAATCATAGAGTTGTAAAATCCCGTGGAAGTTAATTGCATTCTCTACACAACAATACAATCAACACTTCATAACACTTAAGATCCGATATCCATTTACAACAACTTCATCAAAATGTCAAATACCAATATGCAAACTCAAACATCAAGTGTTCTTCAGAATGACACAGTTTCTTCTTGTTCAATTTCTAAAGTTCAAGAGAAGACACAACTTTCAAGAATTAAATGCATGAACAGTCTTCGAGCAATTCAGTTCCACAACGTCAATTCTCCATAGAAACTTTACAAGATTTTGGTAACATGCATATCTTCAAGAGAACATTCTCTCAAGACTTGGATTTACTAGAAAATCATCTTACCAAAGAAATAATTTCTCAGACTGATTGCAAGACTACTTTGACAAAACTCAGAACAACGTTTGAAAATACTTTCAATTCAGAATTAAAAGCGCGTATGCAGAATTATACAAGATATGATGCTCAATCATTTTACGATGCAATGATCTTTAACATGGATTCCCTCGGGAAATACATGCTTGAGTTAATTCTTCATCAACAACGAACTCCACAATTGTTGAAACAAAAGAAGTTGATGCAAACACAAGAAGATCATTCAAATCCAATTCCAGCATTGAATGTTGATTCATTAAAAGTTGATTTAGTTGTCATACAAAACACTTGTTCTGAGAAAGAAGACAGTAATTCAGAGACTGCATCCAGCAAATTAGTAAAGGAATGCAGCTTGAATTCTGAAACAAAAGATGTGCATGCAATCAAATACAAGATGTCAAAAGCAAAAGAAAGATGCATGACATATTTTGACATCTCTTCATTTCACTGACCTTCAAGTTCTTTGTCAAAAAGGATGACTTAAAAGGGCACATCACAAAACAGAATAAATCGAACATGGATTCAGACGGGCATTCATGTCAATCTTTGGTCAAGATGTTGATACTTTCACAAGAACAATGCTACTCAACGTAGATCAACTACAAAAGCAACTTGACAAAGATGAATTTCAAGAAGATGGATCCATGACAGCCTTTTGGGTGGTAAACAACCAGTTCCAGAAGTTCATCGATTCAAAGTTTACATTGGATTATGACAGTCAAATGACAGACACGTACTTTGGTTGAAAACACTAGACACGAGGTTCAACACTTCACGATACACTACTGCCAACACCTGGTAATGTTAAGAATCCGTTGCTGAAAGAACACCGTCATCAAAGATAGTATGAAAGAAGGGTGAATAAAAGACAGATGCAGACGCAAGAGAGTAAGATTGATACGGGTAAAGCATTAGATGCTGATTTGGTTGACACAGAAAGCATTAGGACAGACTCAACAGTGCAAGATGACAACAGCAGGTCAGGGAATGATACAGATGCTGATGATGCAGATATCAGACCCATTTATGACGAAGAGCCAATGGCTGAGGTACAATTGACTGCTGAATGCAATATCTTTGCTATAGGACAACAACATACTAAGCAACCTGAAATCATTGTTGAAGGTAGGGTTGACCAGTATCCTGAAACATGTCAAGTTAAAAGTCCTATGCTTGATTCATCACCTAATAACCAGACAACTGAATACTCAAAACAATCACTCGAGTCTGAAAATATTTTGCTCAAAGAGACAGTTGCCCAATTTCAAAAAGATTTTTCAAGAATGGAAGCACATTGCATTGCTCTCGAACTTAAATATCAAAATCAATCTTTAAAATCAGGGCAACATGGTCAAATTTTGAATGAAACAAGTAATAAAGCCAAGATTGAAAAGGAAATTGATGTACTTGAAACAATGAACATCGAATTAGAACATATGTTGAGCTACATACGTAAGGAAAATGAGACTTTGAAACAGCATTACAAAGATTTGTATGATTCTATTAAAATCACGAGATCTAAGACTACAGAACAGACAACATCTTTGCTTGCTAATAATGCTGAATTAAAAGCTCAGATTCAGGAAAAGGTTTTTGCAATTGCTGCTTTAAAAAATGACTTAAGGAAGTTAAAAGGAAATAGTGACGATAGATAAGTTTGAATAAAACAACAGTCTTTGGGTAAACCGTTGTTACCATCACTAGAAAACCAATTATTTTGTTAGACAACCGAATGCGTTTTAAATATGAAAGGGCTCAATGTCAAACAACGTTTGCCCCCAAGTGATGTGAAATAAGAATTTTGTCAAAACCATTCACTCAACATTAGTTGCAAGAAAACAGAATCCACCTTTGCAAAACCTGATCACATATTCATCTAGCTCATCTAGGAATAGTTTCTAAGAACAAGCCAAGATTTAGTTCAAATTACCTGGTTCATAATCACTATCTAGATGATACTAAGAAAAAGATACATGAAAGAGATGGGGGAAGAACCTCAACAACGTAGTGTGCCTGACTCCTACTTCTGCGAGTAATTCAAACTAAAAAAACCACTACAGATGAATAGCAAGACCAAACCCTAGGAGCAACAATCAAACATCAGGAGTTTATGAACTGTATCTAAGAGTAGCGCGTACGAAACGGCTGTGCCCAAGAGCAATCCTCTAAGAGTATCTAGTTCTTTTTAAGATTCCAAAAACTTTGTTTGTTTCTACTGTCATAAGTGTGTCTTTTAGTGCAAATCATGATGCGTTAAGAAACAAAACTCCTGAAGGAAGTAAATTACGTGCTAAGACCTCTTCCAATAAAACCACAAACATAGACAAAACCCTGAGATCAAAGAGTCATACACAGAAACCTGGTAAGGGCAGATCTTTACGGACATAGGTTTTTCTCCTAATAAGACTTCCGCTGTGTATGAGAAAATATCTCCTAGATCTGATTTTATGTGGAAACCTACGGGTAGAATTTTCAAATCTGTTGGTCTTAGGTGGATTCCTACAGGAAAGTTATTCGACTCTTGCACAAGCAAGGTTGACAGTGAACCCCCACATGGTTTAAATGTAGATATCCCTCATATTCATGAATGCAAACAAACTCTGGATGTAAGTGCAGGTACATCAATCAATGTTCAGAAGGAACAAAGTCTTGATTTAAGTGCAGGTACCTTATGTAATGTCAACAAGGAAAATCTCAGAGTATGGTTGCTGAAAAAGCTGATATCTCAGAAACCATTGTCAAAGTGGATTCACAAATGATGATACAGAAAAATGACGTTTGATCACAACAGATCAAGCCTCGAACCTCAATGTAAAACGACGTTTAAACAAAATGGTTCAAGCCTCGCACCACAATGTCAACAGAAGTTCATCAAGCAGCTGAGACAGTAACAACGTCAAATGAGCTGGATGTGCTATTCGGTCCTTTGTTCGACGAATATTTCAATGGAGAAAATCAAGTTGTTTTAAAGTCTTCCGCTGTCACTACTACTGATGCATCAAATAAACGTCAACAACAACCTGATTCAACTTCATCCACTTCAACTCTAGCTACAACTGTCACTGCTGATGGAAACTTCGATTTGTAAATATTTTTATTCTCTCTTTATTTTTGCTTTATAAATTTTTTTTTGAAAAAGAAAATACAAAAATATAAAACCAACAAAAAGAAAATAGAAAAATATAAAACCTAGAAAAACAAAATATAAAATCAGAAAAATTTCAAAAATACCAAAAAGAATCTTCTCGACATGTCTCTTGGAATCGATAACATTTACGTACCTAGAAATGTTGATTAACATCGACACGGGCGTGTAAATGAAGTTCGAACAGGAGTTTCAAATGCTTTCAAAACATGTCATTTCTAAATTTTTCTCAATGACTTATGTACATTTCAGTGCATAACTCGGTCCCGAATGTTATAGGGAAGTGTACGCTTCAGTGCGCTTACTCTAAAATAGAAGAGAAGTCTTCTATCATGTTTTTAAAATCGTTGAACACAATTTTTCAAAAAAGAACTTTCAATGTCAAAATTGTCTACAATATAAATTGTGGTATTTTTTCCATAAAAAGTGGTATTTGTTAAAATTGTGTGTTCAACACTCCCTTCCTCGAATAATTTTCAAAGAATTGTAAAGTACAACACAAAATGTTATTTTAATGTGCAATCAAATTCTGAGGGAGACTTTTTAACAAAGCTTTAATTGTGTCGGATACATCTCATAAATATCAATTTTATGTATCCAAAATACATTTTGTGAAATAAATGTTGGAAACTTAATGTCAATTAATAATATACATTGTTCACGTTAAGGCATCTCACTCCGTCTTCAACATTTTATGGTGTCATATCAATTTTTCATTCTAATGTCAAGTTTTAATAAATATTCCCACATATACTGTTGAAGGGGAGCAATCCGGAAAATGAATTCATGCAATATCGTAGTATAATTTTTCTCCCCATGGAAATTTTCATGTCAAATTATTTAATCAATTGGTAATTCAAATACTAAGTATTATATTATTTAAAATAAGGGAAGAAAATTATGATTAAAATATGATATAGACGAATGTGATCTTTAAGACTCTAAGTGCAACTCTTTCCTTCATGTGCTAAACAATTTTGAATCTCGGAGCACATGTGTAGGGGGAGTATTTGAAAATAACAATGTCAGAAAATGGTTTTATGGTTCGATCTCTATACCTAACAACCTATTAATTTCACGACGATTCTGAAGTCATAAGGTGTGATTAGTTATGAAAATTAAGTCCTACGAACCAACCAGAGATCCAACCAGAACCGGAGGGATCTACCCAAGGACACTCCATAGTTAGAAATAGCAGTCCTTAGGTATGAATGGAGAAGAATGAGTAAAAGGGAAAAATGCCGACTAAGATTGAGCTAACACTGGAACAATCACAACAAGGTGTTAGTAATGACGTCTTGGTAAGCATTGAAGGGGTTGAAGAATGAAAAAGAAATGTATGGATAAAGGGTAAAAAGAAAGAAGCCCTCCTTACACCTTAGGCAGAAACCGGGTCAATACATAATCTATCAAAATCACACAGATGATTGTTGATATTGAAAACGACATCATGGACCCAGTGATGCAATGCACAACCCTTCCCAGCCATTCGAGTTTCTCTCAAAAGAAACTTGTCTCATTTGTCACGGAGAAACACACGTTATCTATTGACATCTCACTCCGAGATTGTTGATATTGAATAGGTGGCAGTCTGCTCCAGCCTCCGATTACTAAAACCAAAAGTGCACAAATTGAGTCTAGAGCCAAGAAGAGATCAAATTATAAATCTCATTAGGACACAATGTCAAAATACACTTGTTGAACACCATAAAGTTCACAAGTTGTAACAAAGAGTCCTACGCATTATCCTTGAGATCTTGCCAGAACATCCGAGTGATACTTAAGTATTCACAGTGAAGATGGAAATCCTGCTTGAGCCAACATCAAACAAGCTCTTGGTAGGTGACTTGCAAGATTCTATATGAATCAAGCTTGTGATAACTGGATATCAATTTTGGTCCAGTAAATGAATTGATGACTTAATCAGAAAGATAGTAACTATCTGATTCACTCTTACCGTGTTGTCTGCTTTGAGATGTTCCGGTAATGAGAACTAGCAAGCATGGTGAATCTAATACATCTGTGTTAGAAGATCCTACGCTTTGAGCTGGAAACCCTGTCAAGGAGATTCTTTGAATCTACTGAATCACAGGTCAATAGTATTTATACTATAAATACGGTAAACCCGGAAAAGGTTTTTAATGCAACCTAACTCAAGATGAATACAACGCCATATTCCTCTTTCATTGCGTAACTATATTTATTTCAAGATAAGAACCGACGGTGTTGCAGCCTCATTCCAGCAAAAGTCCGGATTCATAAACCACATGCTCATACTCAAGCTTTCAAAGTCAATTAAAAATCGTATGATTGGGAATATTGTTAGACTTATAATCATATATGTCAAACAAGAATGTAACAAGTATGAGCATGTTGGTCAAGAGCACAAGTTGATCAAGGAAGTCAAATCAAGATGATTCATGTCAAGGAGATGATGCAAGATAACGATCTCAAGAACTCAAAGTCAAAAGATAAAGGCTCAAAATCAAGATCACAAAGCATGAATGAACAAAGCCGTTACAAACAAGACAAGACCAAAACAAGGCAAAGCATAAATGTCAAAAGTCATGTCTTCAACGTCAAGGGAGACAATGATAAATCAAAGCAAACTCCTACAAGAATGTCATCAGTGGTACGGAGCAGTTTGAAGGAAGAGACCTCAACATTGGGGGAGATTGTTAGCCTTGAATAAATTAAGTCCAACAAGAATGTTATCGGTCTTAGAAAGTCAAACTAGGTCATGTATTGTAATAGGCTAGTCGGGTTCAACGGGCTTGGATTGTAATCTAATATTGTCCGTGTTTCAGGCTCAAAACCTAAGTTAAACCAAGCCCGACCCGTTTAGAAAGCCCAAGCGCCACCTAGCAAGGCATGGGTATAAATATCCCTTCACCACACTTGGTGAAGGGTGCTGGTTATATTTTCATTCACTTGTAATCCACCAATTTACTAATCTAATATTCCTCTTTTGTTTCTCTCTCTACTTTCTCTCTCTAAGTTTTCTTCTTATTTTCTAGCATATTGGTAAAGATTAGTGTTGTGTAATGGATTAAATTCATAGGATAACATAATATTTTAAAATAAAATACGCATCAAGTTTTTGTTGCCGCTACCGGGGAGCTAAGAATCATTAGTTTCAACATGAGCGATACTGAACAACCAGAATCGATTGTCAACGAATACCTAACTAAGGTAAGAGACGACAGCGGACTTGGAATTGTCAGACCTTTATTTAAAGAAAATATTAAGTTTGAATTCCAGGGTCAGTACATTGACGAATTAAAGGACACCGTGTTCCTTAGAAACAATGACGAAAACCCCCTCAAACACATCTTAAATATTACATCTATTGTCAACCTCTTCCAATCTCCTAGAGTGTCAAGAGACCAGGTGATACTAATGGCATTCCCTTTTAACGTTTGAAAGGACAGCCAGACTAGATAAACCTCTTGCCCAGCCAAGGGATCTCTATTACGACCCGGGACCTTCTAAAAAATGCTTTTCTAAGCAGATACCGCCCACTTTCCTAAATTATCAGACAAACCAACGCTATCAGAAATTTTGGACAAGAATGCAACAAACCCTTACATATAGCATGGGAACGGTTCAACGATCTGCTTTATAATTATCCATAGCATAAAATCAACGAGCACGAACAACTACACATTTTCTACCAAGGGTTGGACCCCAGAACTAGGCAAAAGGCAGATTTTAAGGGACCTATTCCAAGGATGACACCAGCCACTAGAATTAAGGCCACCGATGAATTGTTAAAACACTCCTTCTCTTGGTATAAAGACGAGGAATATAAGAAAAATGATTTTGACAAGGTGCTCAAACATATCAACGATTTTGAACACAACATTAGTGTTCTTAACGAGGAAGTACGAATGGTGCAACACCAGTACAAAACTCCTAATGATGAAGGGTATTCTTTTCTAGAAGAAACCTTAAACTCCTTCATTAAAGAAGCTCACTGGATGCAAAAGAAGAATGTAACACCCCCAAAATGGGCCACAACGGAATATGATGCTCCGAGGGTATTACTTCATAGATCAATAGCACAAGATATGAGAACGACCTCTATAAGAGTCGTTTAAAATATGATACATTGGATTTCATAAATGGTTCATTACAAAAGCTCATAGGCTTAACTTGTTTAACTTGGAAAAGTAAAGATTTCCCAACATAACAACATTCCAATTAATGCAAGTAAAAAGCCTTTATGATAATATGACTCCAAAAGACGACCATCCAATGTATCCATGACTTGCACCTTATTGACCTGAGAAAACATGTTTAAACTGTCAACAATAATGTTGGTGAATTTATAGGTTTATAAATTAAATGAAGCGGATAGCAAGATTTCCCTGTAATAAAGTAACAAATACAATATCACAAAAATGTATTACGAAATGCACTAAGCTCATGACACTGAAGCTAAACAATGTATGTATATCAAATACACATGGATGATGGTGCCCAATGTAGATGTTCAACCCCTAACATCTATGATTCCAAATGGTATACGTTCGTCGTTTCCGGCTAACCGGTAAACTAGCAAGCGCTACTTGCTCGAACGGGGAGGTTAATCCCAAATAGATCTATTCATAACATTCGCGCTCACATAATGCAATTAACAGTTACATCTATGCATTTGATAGTTCATGATGATGGGCATAGTAGGTTATAGCTACTTAGACAAACTCGTAATATTTGAATTAAAATGTACTTGCATCCATTTTGTAAAACAACATGATCTCATCCCTGAGATTTGATAAATGATTGAAAAATATAAAAGTAGGGACTATAAACTCACATCAAGTAATGATAACAGAATAACAAGGTAGTGGCACGAAGAACGATGCAAAATACGTTATCCGCAACCTATGAATAAATAATACATATTCACTAAACGGAAAAATTATAATCTAAATACTTGCAATCTCGTCCCTAATGTGTGCTTGAACTTTAATTGAAATAATGATGTTTGAAGAACAATTTCTTATTTTAAAATGGTCAACTTTATTGGGTCAATGCGGTCAAAATATAAGCACATAATTTACGACTCTGGACATTTATGAAATTAAGTCATATATACTTTAAAATATTAGTTTAGGTCAGCCCTCGGTTTAGTCTCTAAGTGTGTCAAACAATTAGAAGGAATAGTAACAATTATTAATTGAGTTAAGCATATATATTATTAAGTTTTAATATGAGACGACTTAGAGTTTTACAATTTAATTATGGATTCGTTAGTTAACGGCAAGGAAAACCAAAAATATATTTGAAGTCTCAACTAGGTCATCTACGACTTCTATCTTTTAAGTTTTGTCTAAAAAGGTCGTTTAACGTGTTAAAAACAAGGCTAAACATACGCGGGTAGCAAGACAGTTTTATACTTAGAAAATAATGGGTTATCTCAGCATGTACTGTTTGTGTGGGCAGTGTTTTGGAATCAAAATTTATCCTCGATACTAAATGTTAGTACGAAACAAAAATACTTTGGTAAACTAGGAACTTCTGGCTTTGATTCGTCTTTTATAAACTTTGAGTGACGGGTCGTTAACTGGTTCAAAAATGGGTCGAAAGGTAAGGGTGCACACTGGGTAGGCCTGACTGAGTGCACACCATGTGTTCGACAGATTGTCGACACTCGTGACAAACAGCCAAGTACCCACACGATTTGCGAGCAGAATACTAAACGAAATAGGGTGATTCCAATTCCAAATTAAAGTTAGCACTTCGGGATTTATCTAACAAAACTTAGTTCGTCATTTCACTTGGTACAATTGTCATAATAAATCAAGGAAAATAGCTCGTTGGCTGTTTACAAAAGAGGGCAAAAATGACAGTTTTGTACGTCAGCTTTGAGACCTTATAACTTTTTATTTACTTGATGAAAATAAATAATTCCAGGGGCAAAATACTCATTACATGTCCTATTTTTGAAATGAATAAAATTCATTTTATATGCTCCATGTCTAGAGGTCGAATGATGCACTTAAAGTAACATGGTGGGCTGCATTTTACAAGTACATAGCAATTGCGTTTTTCTTTTTATCTAACAATCGCGTCTAAGCTCCTAATGGACTGAGATCCTAAGCCTATAATATCCGCATACTATGGTTCAAGTTTTTATTAGCCACTTCACATACTTAGGGTAGCATTATAGGTTTCATATGTCTATTCGTTTTACACAAGTAAATGGGAAAACTCGCATTTTGCTTTTAACTTACACTCAACCAAACCTTAACAAGTATATATTTAACTTTCAAAGAGAGTCTAATACATGGATTTATAACAACTTACAACTAAGTTTTATAAATTTCATAATGTGTTTTATGGGTTTCATTATGCGTTCGACCCATATCCAAAAACAACAGAAAATAGATTTTGTTTTTAAACGATTTCAAGCACACATCTATGACATAAGAATTTGCATACATAAAACAAGTAGTAAAGATGGGGGACTCACAAAAGTTGAGGAGGATTTGGTTATTGCTTTGAACCCAACCGAAAACCCTAATGGTTAAAACCTTCTTGATCAAAACCCTAATTCTAAACCAAGTGCTTCCCCAACAATATTCACCTCTCTAGTGCTCCTGCAACTCCACGCATAACCACCTTGCTCGGCTGATTGTTGATTAGAAACGAAAGCCAAAAGGGACGAATGAAGGGTTAGGGTTTTCTAGGGTTTATAGAGATAATGAAGGTGTAAGGATTGGTGTGTATGTGTCAAAACCAGAGAATAAGAAAAAAAAGAAAGATATGAGAGTTGGTGACCTTGAGTTACTGTGAATTTTATGATAACACCAACTTATTCTTATAGCCGAATTTAAGGGTATGAGGACTAGTCGAGAAGGGCACTCACAAGTGTATGTATATGCTATTTGGGTAAGCATCTTGGGATAGGATTTTAAAGTTGCTTACTGTTAATTTCGTGGATGCAAAACCAAGGGATAGCAGCTATATAATCACGAGAATGTGTGGGATTTGTAAAACGAGGCTTGGAGCTTTTTACCACGTTAGACAAAAGGGATAAAAGGAGTTTAGGGAGACTTTGTAGGGATTTGGTATCTTTTATTTGCATTATACGGTTTGAGAGAGTTTGAACAAGAGTATACACGATTTGATTGCTAAATTGTAGGAGTGCATGAGTTTTATCCTAGTGTTATTTAGTTTCCTAATGTATAAAATTTAACATTTTGGTGTAGCTTATTTTTAATAGATTTTTACTTTGATGGAGTTAACTAAACGCGACCAAGTACTTTTCTTGTCGTGATGTACGTTATATAACGAAAATGAGGGAATCGTGAAAAGTCTCAACGAGCTTAGTTGACGTTTCTAGCTAAATGATGAATTTTTCGTGCCCATGCGATTTAACTTATGCGTTTAAAATGGAATTAAACACGCAAAACCCATTAAATAAGGAGATAATGGAATAATTGAGATTGAAATGTGACCTGAAAACACGGGATGTTATAAAGAACGAGAATTTTGTTTGGAGAATTAAAAGGAGTTATGACAGGACGTTCAAAAATCAGGCTTATTTGATTAAAACTATTGAGAAAAACCTCGGCCGAATTGTTGAATCAATACACGGGAGAGGGGTTGGTACTCTTCTAAGCTTTACTAAAACAAACCTTAGAGGATTAGCTCATGCTATTACCATTCGCAGTGGGCTCAATTACTAACCACCAAAAAACCCCTTTGAGGATAGCAACGACCTAAAAAACATGACCACTGAACACATCCCTACCACAGAGAATATAACTCCTGAACAAACACTGAACAACACTAAGAGGACAGATCCACCTATCCCTTTTCCTAGACGATTAAAAAAGGAGAAGGAGAAAGAACAGTTCCAAAAATTCCAGGACCTCCATAACTCACATCAAATGATCCCTTTATAGAAGCCCTTGAACAAATGCCAAAATACGCAAAGTTCATAAAAAATATTCTTTCAAAAAAAGGGAAAAAGAAGCGAAGCATCTAAAATTACATTAAACGAACAATGCTTAGCATTCATTCTGAACAAAGTCCTTCCTAAAGAAAAGGACCCAGGAGGTTTCACTATACCCTGTATAATAGGACAAAGTGGAATTACAAAAGCCTTGGCCGATTTAGGAGCTAGCATAAGCCTTATGCCATACTCGATGTTTCTACGACTTAACCTAGGTGATTTAAAACCCACACGGATGTGTATCGAACTTTTGAATAAAACCACTCAGTTTCCAAAAGGAATTGCGGAAAATGCCGTGGTAAAGATCGACAAAATAGTTTTCCCAGTCGACTTTGTAATACTTGATATGGAAGAAGACCATAGAATTCCCATTATTCTAGGAAGACAATTTTTAGCCACAACACATGCCATGATTGATGTTTTTAACAAGAAGATATCCTTCGAAGTGGGGGATGAAACCTTCACCTTCGACTTAGAAAAATCTATGAGATTCCCCCCATCTGATGAGGACACCTGCCATTCTGCGGACATAATTGACCTTTCCATGCTCGACAACATTAAAGAAATTCTTCCTCCAAACCACGTTAATTCTATTGAACCCATTCTTGACCATTTTCCTGCAATCCATGAAGATTGTTATAACCCTGCTCTCTTCACTGCAAATACTAACGACGAAGAAAAACATACACCAAAACTCAAGGAACTCCCCTCCCACTTGGAATATGCTTTTCTTGACGATAATCGTGAATTACCTATTATCATCTCTTCATTATTATCTGACCAAGAAAAGAATCAACTATTGAAATTCCTTACCAAAGCATAAAGAAATGAAAATCTCTTGATATATTAAAGGAATTAGTCCCTCTTTCTGTACTCATAAAATTTTGATGGAAGAAAATTCCAAACCTACCGTACAACCTCAACATAGATTAAATCCTAAAGTCTAAGACGTCGTAAAAACCGAAATTGTAAAGCTTCTCGATGCAGGATTAATCTATGCCATTTTGGATAGTCCTTGGGTAAGCCCAATTCATGTGGTTCCTTTGTGATTGCCAACAAAGACAATGAAATTATTCCAACACGAACAGTCACATGATGGAGGGTATGTATTGATTACAGAAAACTTAACGATGCAACAATAAAAGACCATTTTCCCTTACCCTTCATTGATCAAATGTTAGAATGACTATCAGGAAATGAATACTATTGCTTTCTAGATGGATTCTTTGGATATTTCCAAATTCCTTTGGCACTAGAAGACTAGGAAAAGACCACCATTACTTGCCCCTATGGCACCTTTACCTATATACGAATGCCTTTTAGGTTATGCAATGCTCCTGCTACATTTCAACGATGCATGACAGCAATCTTCCATGACATGTGTAAAGATTTTATGGAAGTATTCATGGATGACTTCTCCGTGTTTGGGAATTCTTTCAGAACTTGTCATAGCAATTTATCAAAAATGTTAGCTATATGTGAAGAAACGAACCTAGTTCTCAATTGGAAAAATGTCATTTTAAGGTCAAAGAAGGGATTGTTTTAGGGCATAAAATATCATAAGCAGGAATTAAAGTTGATAAAGCTAAAGTTGATGTGATCGCTAGTTTACCTTACCCAACCAACGTCAAAGGAATACGAAGCTTTTTAGGGCATGCTGGGTTCTATAGAAGATTCATTAAGGATTTGTCTAAAATAGCCCGACCTATAACTCAGTTATTAATGAAAGACGCCAAATTTGACTTCTCAAACGAATGCATAAAATCATTTGACATACTTCACGATAAACTTATAACCGCTCTGGTGATTATTGCCCTTAACTGGGATATAGATTTTGAGCTAATGTGTGACGCCAATGACTATGGCGTTGGAGCTGTTCTGGGACAACGGATTGAGAAAAAATTCCGCCTAATTTATTATCCAAGTAAAACTATGAACAATGCTCAAGAACATTATACCACTAATGAAAAGGAACTGTTAGCAGTAGTATACGCATTCGACAAATTTAGGTCCTATTTAATAATGGGTAAAACAGTGGTTTACACTGATCATTCAGCCCTCAAATATCTCTTCAGCAAGCAGGATGCTAAACCTAGACTGATAAGGTGGGTCTTACTTCTCCAGGAATTTATTATCGAAATTAAGGAAAAAAGGGGACTGAAAACCTAGCTCCTGACCATCTCTCTAGACTTGAAAATCCAGGTTTGGAGGAATTAAGCAAAGATACCATACAAGATAATTTTCCTGACGAACACCTTATGGTAATTAAACTAAAAAACTACTGAAACCGACCCATGGTATGCAGATTATGCAAATTTCCTCATCTTTAAGATCGTTCCTCAGCATTTGACTTATTATTTAAGAAAAAAATTCTTGAGTGATGTACGGAAATACATATGGGACGATCCATACCTCTTCAAATCATGTCCTGACGGAATTATAAGAAGGTGTGTTTTCGATAGAGAATTACA
>BQNB010019704.1:37532-66473 GCA_026074375.1 Tanacetum coccineum | reverse complement strand
ACATGTCCCTAAGGTCTGATATAAGAATTATTAACAAAGATTAGCAATTGGTTTGGGTTAAAACGGGTTAAAAATGGAGAAACGAGGTCACGGGTTTAATTAGGGCTTGTTTAGGGTTTTCTAGCTTTGTAATTCTTGTACATTGTTGAAGCAAGGATGGATAATGATGGATAAAGGTTTGTAAACTCATTTTATGGGTTTACAATGACTCTTGGTTTCTTACTTGAGAATGAGATGGTCAAAAAATGAGTAAACGGGTCAAAGTTACATTTAGTGCACAATTAGGTACATTTAGGGTTTCTCGGATTCGTTTTACGTACAAATGAAATAAGATGATGAAGTAATGATGAAATAATGATTGATTAGGATTGATATGATTGTAAAATAAGTTATTTCAACTTATTTGAGTGTTGGTTAAGGTTTAAAATGGATAAAAATGAAGAAACAGGTCATTGTGTAGTATTTAGCTTGGGTTAGGGTTTCTGACTTTTGGATTAGGGTTTTGTGTATAAAAAGATGTATGAAAGTTTATGAATAGAATAATTAGGGTTTACACATTGTATATTGAGTATAGTAGCTTGTACAAGAGTGGTGGTGAAGAAACTGGAATGAAAACGGAGGTAAAACGGCTATTTTAGAGATCATGCTTAATGAATTGTACATTGTGCTTTTAAGGACTTGTACTTTGACTTGGAGGGAGTTTATATTTCAAATGAGATGTTATATTACTTGTACATATGCTTTAGTAGTTTGTGCATTCACTTTAGATGTTAATCTTTCATGAATTTAGGGTTTAGAGGCATACGGTAACGGTTTAAAGCCCGTTTTGATATAACGTTGCGAATGGTACATTATAGGAATAATGTACTTTGTAATAAGGATATTAAGATATTGACTTGACATTTTATGATATTTGCTTGACATATATGAAGACAGGATTGCCATAGATAGGTTGCGTGAGCTCGTCTACTTTAGTTATGTAAGTTACATGACATACTGAGATATTGACAATGCAAGTAATGTAATAAAGCGAAAAATTTCCCCGTATAATTGTGATCATAGTAAAATAGGTTGATGAAAATTCTTGGGTTGTTATAGTCTCCACCCCTTACAGAAATCTCGTCCCGAGATTTAATTGAAAGTTATAGTGATATAGATGTAGGTACTAGGCATGAATTTGATCTTTATGTTAGGCTAATCAAGGTCACAAGTCCACGTGTGTGATGCATTTATAATTATGTTGCGCACCATAATTATAATTACCTCCTTTCACACGTCTACTTATTTTCAAGATCACACCTCTTGATGACAGCCAATAGAATTTCTTCAGATCCTGATAGAACCTGGGTGGATGAAATACTTTGATTTACGGAACCTGTGGGTTATGGGCCTACCACGCTTCTGCTGCGCTACTCTGATCGTAAAGAATCGCTATTCATTAACCTTTAAAAGTCAACATCGAATAAGAATGCTATCACAAGTCTTTGTCAAAATTTTCATACCTAGTGGTATTGAAATCATTTGACATTGTATAGATTCTTGTGTGTTTCCTTGTTATTATGTTGCAGAATATAACAGAGAATTTTAGAATACGGAGATCATGGAATGAGTGATATATAGATTTTGAAATGAACAGATGATGAAGGTAATGAAGGTAATAATGATAATGATTAAGGGATTGTTTATACAAACGGATTGAAAGAAACTTGTTTGTACGTATGTTATATACTTAAGCCTATTTATTTATAATTAGTCACTTACAAAAAGAAGCGTCCAACTCCTTGTAACTGAGAATTTATAAATTCATAGTTCAGGGATTTATAATTTCCTTATTCAAATGAAGAAGCATTCTAATTCATTTCAATAAGATGATCATAAATCGTCTTACCTAAGCATAAGAACATGATATGGTAATGTGTAGAAAATGATATGATCATGAATGGTTAGATAATACTGAGATGTTTGATTGTACTGACGCCCATATAATCAAGGATGATAATTTATGTTGCAAAGGTATGAGGAGGGTATTTAGAGTTGAATATAATGGAATTTGACAAACGATGTTGAATTTTGATATCACCAGATAACAAGATGTAACGGAATCATACTTTATTATTTCATGGATAACTTTACATATGAAAAAGAGTTGATACTTATGTTACATGTCTCGAGATTTAGTTGAGAGATAGAGTGATGTTGGAAAATAGATGTTCTTAGCTACTACAGTTTCTGTCTTGATGGCCTAATTTGTAGCATTTTCTGAAACTTAACAGTGCACGGTCATGTGTGATGTAGAGTACACTTCCTACATAGGCGATGAGGTCTTATATCTCACTGGTTTCCATTAGCCTTAAAGATTTCCTGCCTTCCATTTTGCTGCTGATGGTGATAATTGTTGCGGTTGTTATTGTTACGGTTATTTGGGTAGTTATTTTTGTTAATGTGATTGTTGGAGTGATTATTGTTGTTGTGTTTGGGATAGTTGTTGTTGGTGGTGGTGTTTCCTCTATCTTCAATCTTTCTTTTATGATCGTTGATTCCTTTCCTTGCTACTGGAGTTCCGCTTGTCCCGGTGTTTTTGTTAGTATTGTTGGTATTTGCTAAGTTAGCAGCTTGTGCTTTCAAAGCAATAGCAACACTGTCAGCAACTAGTTGCCGGATGGCATCTAAAGTTATGGCTGGTGTTTCGGATGTTGACGTCTTTTTGAGAGGCATTCTATCAACATAAGAGAATCACAAGTTTAGAAAGGTAATACTTTAAAGAAAATGTGATGCTTAAAATGCTTAGAGAAATGCTTATTTTTGGATTTTAAGCACTTAGAAGTTATGGTATGATTCATGAAGACGGAGATAATGATGCAATTGGTGGAAATGATGATGAAAGAGCGATAAGTTGAAAACAATAAGATACGAAACGGGATTGCCTTTATAAATAACTTGCCTTCTTACTGTACATAGTCAAGATTTGACAAGCGTTTTTATTTATACCACACATCCCGTGGCTAGGATAAAGCTATAACTATTCTAAGAGTTTGTTGATTCTGAGCCGGTAGATGACATCCTAAAGATCTTCCTGATTCGTTTGGTGACGAGCTTGGATTTTCTCAATGATTTGTTCAAGATCGGAAATTCTGTAATGAGCAAAGGCAATCTTATCCTTTTGCCCTAACTGCTTCTTTTGAAGTTTGATAATCTGAGTACGGATTTCCTTGAGTTTAGTCTTTAGTTCGTTACCATTAATACGTCTTTCTTCCATTTTCTCAATGCGGTGAAAAGAGAGTGCGTCTAAATAATTTAAGATATCTTCGATTTGTTCCTCGTGATGTTTTAGATGCATCTTAACTGAACATTTCCCTATTTCAAATATCTGAGGTGGGGTAGGATTTTCCACTGAGAGATGGTGATATTAAAAATCACAGGTTTGATTCGAGATGAATTAGATAACGTAGTTGAGGAAGAAGATGGAGAATGGATCGGCTTCTTAAGTGGTAATTGTTCTTCGGAACAAGGAATATCGAAGGATCAATTAGTAGTGATGGTGGTAATTACTGGAGATGGAATAAATTAGTGGGAGAGCAATAGGATCTGTAATGAAAATAGGTGATTCCTTTGCATAACTTGCTTTGTACGTCCTTCAAACAAGGAGTATGGTAGAAAGATGAGAATACATGGTGGATCTTATTATATGTAGAGTTTCTAAGAGTCAAAAGAACGGATTCCTGATGAAGATGGGAAATAATCTGGTTGAAATAAAGTATAGTTTAAAGAAATATTTATGAGGAAAAAAGATCTCAATATCGGATGTAGAGCGGTTGGAGAAGAATCGTTCTTGATAACAACTAGTTTGTAAAATACATATGTTATTTTATGTAATAGGATAATAGATATGTATATGTACATTACCTTGTTCCGTATTTAGTGGCAAGGAGGACTTTGATGGGCTGAAAAAGAAAATGTGGTTTAGTTAAGGTTTTGATTGTTCTTATACCATGGCGCTGATACCAAGCTGTAACACCCCCATTTTTAAAATATAGCAGCGGAAGCTATCTGGGTATTACTTCATGGATACAACAATCTATTCATAGAAAAACTCACTTTAAAGGGACGTTGTTGGACAATATTTAGTTATCATTCCATTATAATTTTTGCAGAGTTTTACAAAAATGCAGGTCCCAAAATCTAAAACATTATGTTTGAATGATAACAGTTCAACCATCTTCGAGTCCATGCCACTCCGTGCCGCAACTTGCTTAATTACCTGAGATAAACATGCTAAAAAGGGTCAACACAAAGGTTGAGTGAAATTCATAGGTTTGAAATGTAATAATTGAATACAGGTTATTTATGGAAATATTGGCATTTTTGGATAATTTATTATGGAGAACATTTAATATCATGGAGAGCAGTATTATCATGGGAAATAAGTTGAATATTTTCATATGGTTGAATGCAAGTCATTATAATGGTAATAATTGCAACGAATACAATTATCATGGAAAATCAGGGTAACATTATTATGTAGCCTTAAGGATCTTGACATCATTACATTAACAGGAAATCACCGTAGTGATATTGGTTAGGGACAGATGTCCCCGTGGAAATACTTGCCAAGGTTACCTATTAGGACAAATATAGTGCGTTTGGCTACCCCAAGCATGGGTATACAAACGGGAGCCGTCACCCCCAATAGATCTATTCATAATATTCGCGTTCACATCGCACATGCTAAGTAATTAATGATTCATGTCTGGAAATAATGGCATCTGGAAGCTACTTAGGCAATATATATCTGGATAGCTTACATTTAGAAAACATTGCATTCATGTTATTTATCTGGCTATCACAGGTTTATAAGGTATTCAAAAGATTGAAATATGGAGTTATGATTTCATTAAGTCTTTGATAAAGTATCACATTGTTATAAGATAAAGCGAGTATGTAAAAGAGTTTGTAACAAGCATGTATCCCCCTCGCGGGTTTATAAAACATTCAAAAGATTGAAAAGCGAGGCTATGAACTCACCTGGTAGGTAGATGTAATAAATATTCTGAAATGAAAGCTGACGATCTTATCACAATCTTAACCAGGGAAGGTTGATATAGTAAAATGATTGTAAATAGCCACGTCACACAACCTGAGTAGAATATGTCAAGTCTTAGGAAGATTGTACTTTAGAACTTTGGTTTAAGAGTTATGAGTTCGAGTGAGAGTTTAGAATTATTGCATCCGTTCGGGCCATCATAATTCATGAGTCATCAGTAAACGTTTGAGGAGTAGGGCACTTTACAATCGGAAACCCAGCCAACTCAGTCAGAACGTAATACCAAGATGAAACTCCTTAATATGAAGCTCCCTAATATTGTGATACGATATAATCGGTTTTAAGCGTTTTAATCAATATCTGGAAATCTTAAGCACGTTAAGTGTTCAATTTAAAAGTTAGTGCAATGTAAGGTTTTAAACATGTTTTGATACTTTTTCAATATGTTACATTTTAGACCTAGGGTTTGGGAAATTGCAAGAAGAACCCCTTGGGTTTGCATTTATTCGACTTGGTCTTCATATTTTATTGATTTACCAGAAAACCTGGAGTTTGAAAAGTGACATAATAACCCCTATGTTATAGCTTTGATAAATGAATATTCAGCCCTTTTAGTTATAGTTTTCCGAAGTTACGATATATACCCCCTTGCATGGATTATATTTCACAAACATGTCCAAATTGCCATGCAAGCTTATTTTAACATTTCATTAGACATTTATAAGTTATAATAAACTAAAATATGAAGTTTTAACATAACACAAGTTTAATTTAACGATTCGTTAAGCTAGGAAGTAAAACGGATCAAATTAGGGTTTCAAAACGTAAACGCGCGGGTTTTAAGTTCAAATTCCTTCATTAATCAATAAAGTGGTTATTTTAACATTAGTTAAGCATGCTAGGATATATATTTATAACCTATATTTTAATCATTTTAACATTAGTTTAAGAAAACGCGAAATTAGGGTTTCGGGGTGTACGGTTTTGGATCAAAATGGAAAATGAGCATGAATTGAGTTATGAAACTTTAACAAGAGTATATTTAGGATCATATGAACATTATAAGGGTGTAGGAGCAGAAGTAGAACATTCAAAACCTGGGTTTGAGCTTCAAGGAGCAAAAATGGTGGAAACGGGTCAGAATCGAGACTTTCAGCTTCGTACGGCTAGAGTAACGACTCCCGGGCTTCGTTTCTTGGTTTCTTTTGCTTCCTTTCTGTACTTGAGACTTCTTAAGATCTATTAGAATTCATATTGAGCAAGGATTTGCTACTATGAAGGGTTATAGAGGAGGAAGTGGGGGATGAAGAAAAATGAAGTGTTATGGCTCCTATTTATAGGTAAAGGACCCTTAAGGCTTAAGGTATGCTTGAAATCTGAGATGGGACATGTGTACAAGCTAGGTAGGGATGTGGAGAAGCTAGTAGATGTGGTGTATAAGCTAGGAAGTAGCTTTGGTGAGGTGTTTGGGATTGGGGTATGCCGCGGCTGAAGTAGGACAAAAGCAAGAGCATTTGTGCTTCTCAAAATTTGACCAAGGTTGGTCCAAGTAGGGTGCATAAGCTTCTATATGATTCTAAGAGAGTTAACATTGGTTATTTGGACTTGGTAGCATTAGAGGGGTCAAAATGGTCATAGAAGTAAACCGGGTCTATTTTGGGTTCGACGGGTTCTTCAAATGTTTTAACAAGGTACATTGTGTTATAAATGATTAAGGAATGATGAAATAGGTTGTTAAGGTCTGGGATTAAAGTAATTAGCAAAGATTAGCAATTTGTTTGGGTTAAAACGGATTAGAATTGAAGAAATGGGAGTATGGGTTCAACTAGGGCTTGTTTAGGGTTTTCTTAACTTTCTTGGCTTATATTTTGCATAGTTTTGATTAAGAATGATGGAATACAAATCGTAGAGCTTATATAAAGTATCATTAATGAAGTTTGGTCGTTGGTTTAAGTTAAAATGGGTTGAAATTGAGAAAACGGGTCAAAATCACAATTAGGGCATAATTAGGGTTTTCTGGATTCGTTAAGGTTTTCTAAGCTTTGATTCTTGCACTTTGCTAGGTAAAATGTTAGATTGATGGAATTGTAACTTTATTTTATGAGTTTACAATGGCCTACGGTTATTTGGGATTAGAATGGTTTAAAACAAGTAAACAGGTTAAATGAACCAATTAGGTACATTTAGGGTTTCTAGGATATGTTTTACGTACAAGTGAAGTAAAATGATGAAGTAATGATGAAATAATGATTGAATAGGATTGATATGATTGTAAAATAAGTTATTACAACTTAATTGAGTGTTGGTTTGGGTTTACAATGGATAAAAGCCAAGAAACAGGTCATGGTTTAGAAACTAGCTCGGTTTTAGGGTTTAGGGTTTTGAATTAGGGTTTTGAGTGCATAAAGATGTATGAAAGTTTATGAATAGAATATTTAGGGTTTATATATTGTAGAATGAGTGTAGTATCTTGCTTAAGTGGTGGTGAAGAAATTAGAATGAAAACGGAGGTAAAACGGCTATTATAGAGATCATGCTTAATGACTTGTACATTGAGCTTTTAGAGATTTGTACTTTGACTTGAAGAGATTTTATATTTCAAATGAGATATCATATTACTTGTACATATGTTTTAGTAGCTTGTGCATTCACTTTAGGGGTTATCCCTTCCATGAGATTAGGGTTTAGGGTATCCGATAATGGTTTAAAGCCCGTTTTGATATAACGTTGCGAATGGTACATTATAGGAATAATGTACTTTGTAATGATGATAGAATGATATTGAATTGACATGTTATAATGTTTGCTTGACATATATGAAGATAGGATTGCCATAGATAGGTTGCGTGAGCTTGTCTACTTTAGTTATGACATACTGAGACATTGACAATACAAGTAATGTAATAAAGCGAAAAATTTCCCCGTACAATTGTGATAATAGTAAAATAGGTTGATGAAAATTATTGGGTTGTTATAAAGTACATCCTTGTTATTGTCGAGGATTACTGTCGATTAAATGGGTAATAATATGCTTGAGATCAAAAGATGAAGCTCCAAGTTTTATTATCAATTTTTGATAGATGATCAAGACGACTTATGGACAACGTCGACGGGCATCAGAACAGATATTGGAACCTAGTTTGTTAATCAGACCTTGCATGATTATTATGAGAAGGTTGGCATCTCTAATGGAACATTGTTGCCCGCTATCTACAGGCGAAATGGTGTTGTTGAAAGACAAAATTAGTACGATAATTGAGCAGCCCGCTACTATGTTTTAATTTATGCAAAAGCTCCTTTATTTCTATGGTCCGAAGCGGTTGCTACAGCCTGTTATACCCAAAATCGTTCCATGGTACGCCGCCGACACGGTAAAACACCATACGAGCTTCTGCACAACAAACCTCCCGACCTATGGTATCTTCATGTGTTTGGTGCACTCTGCTACCCAACGAATGATAGGGAGAACTTGGGCAAGTTACAATCGAAGGCCGATATAGGTATTTTCATTGGCTATGCACCCACGAAGAAAGCATTCCGGATTTACAACAGACGTACCAGACGAATAATTGAAACCATTCACGTTGACTTTGATGAGCTGACTGCAATGGCTTTTGAACACAGCAGTTCAGGACCCGCACTTCATGAAATGACTCCTGCAACAATCAGTTCAGGACTCGTGCCAAACCCTCATCCTTCAACACCGTTTGTACTACCTTCGCGAACTGACTGGGATATGTTGTTTCATCCGTTGTTCGATGAATTTCTCAATCCTTTACCTAGTGTTGATCATCCAGCTCCTGAAGTTGTTGCTCAAATTAATGAAGTAATTGCTCCAGTTCTTGCTGACTCAACCGGTTCACCTTCATCAACTACAGTTGACCAAGATGCACCATCTCCAAGTAATTCTAAAACAACACCCGAAACCAAACCTCTCGTCATTCCGAACGATGTTGAAGAAGATAATCATAATATTGAAGTTGCACATATGGGTAATGATTCGTACTTCGGTGTTCCAATTCCAGAAGTCTCTTTTGATCAATCTTCATCATCGGATTCTATTCATACAATTGTACACCCTGATCACCAAATTTCTGAACACACTAGAAAATGGACTAAGGATCATCCACTTGAAAACATAATCGGTGAACTCGAAAGACCAGTTTCCACTCGGCTGCAATTACATGAGCAAGCTCTTTTCTGTTACTACGATGCTTTCCTCACTGTTGTTGAACCCAAGACGTATAAAGATGCTTTGACTCAAGCATGTTGGATTGAAGCAATGCAAGAAGAACTTAATGAGTTCGAACGACTTGAAGTATGGGAGCTCGTACCCCGACCAGACAAAGTTATAGTGATTACTTTGAAGTGGATCTACAAAGTGAAACTAGACGAACTGGGAGGAATTTTGAAGAACAAAGCTCGATTAGTAGCCCGTGGTTACCGTCAAGAGGAGGGATCGATTTTGAAGAGTCTTTTGCTCTAGTTGCGAGATTAGAGGCTATAAGGATTTTTCTCGCGTTTGCTGCTCATATGAACATGGTCGTATACCAAATGGATGTGAAGACTGCGTTTCTGAATGGTAATCTGCGGGAAGAGGTTTATGTTAGCCAGCCGGATGGGTTCGTGGATAAAGATAACCCCAATCACGTGTATAAGCTAAAGAAAGCTCTTTATGGGTTGAAACAAGCTCCACGCGCGTGGTATGATATGTTGTCTTCGTTCTTGATATCTCAAGACTTTTCTAAAGGCTCAGTAGATCCTACATTGTTCATCCGTAGAGACGGCAAGGAATTACTTCTGGTAAAAATTTATGTCGATGATATTATCTTTGCTGCATATACACCTGAACTTTGTGATCTATTTTCTAAAATCATGTGTTCAAAATTTAAGATGTCAATGATGGGCAAAATCTCATTTTTCTTAGGATTACAGATTTCTCAAAGTCCCAAAGGCATCTTTATTAACCAGTCAAAATATACCCTTGAATCTTTAAAGAAATACGGTTTTGATTCTTGTGACCCAGTAGATACTCCAATGGTGGAGAAATCCAAACTGGATGAGGATAAAGAAGGGAAAGTCGTAGATCCGTCACACTATCGTGGTATGATTGGCACCCTCCTTTATCTTACAGCCAGTAGACCTGACCTATAATTTGTTATATGCATGTGTGCCCGGTTTCAGGCTCAGCCTACCGAAAAGCACTTAAATGCGGTAAAAAGGATTTTTTAGTATCTAAAAGGAACCGTACATCGGGGTATGGTATTGAGGATCTTCAGAAAAAATTTTTGCTCTACAGCATTTGCAGATGCGGATCATGCTGGTTGTCAAGATACACGTCGTAGCACTTCTGGAAGTATGCAACTTTTGGGTGATAGACTTGTTAGCTGGTCGTCTAAAAGGCAGAAAAGCGCTGCGATATCTAGTACAGAAGCTGAATATATTGCCTTGTCCGACTGTTGTGCTCAAATCCTTTGGATGAGATCACAGCTTACCGACTATGGCTTTGGATTCAATAAACATTCAATGTATGTGTATCCAAAAGCGGCTATTGCTTATGTGCAACAACGTTCAACATTCTAGATCCAAGCATATAGACATCAGATTTCACTTTATCATGGAGCATGTTGAGAATGGGGTAATCGAACTTTACTTTGTCAATACGGAATATCAACTGGCAGACATCTTCACTAAAGCTCTCGGCCGAAATAGAATTGAATTTCTGATCAACAAGCTGGGAATAGGGAAATTTTACGCCGGAGACTCTGAAACAATTGGCAGATGAAGTTGATGAATAGTAGTGGTACATATTCAAATATCCTGTATCATATGTATATATTTTTAAAACCATAAAAACCAAAAAGATTTTTCATTTTTCAAATTTTTATAATAACAAAATACAAAAATATAAAATCTTAAAACCCAAAGAAAAAATTAAAAAATGAGAAAATATAAAAGAGGTAATAATGGCATGTCTTCTAAAAATCGATACCATATACGGTCTTAGAAATGTCATTCAATAATGATACGAGCTTGTAAATGAAGTTCGAGCAGAAGTTTTTTCAGAAATGTTTTTAAAACATGCTAATGGCGTGCTATTATTTTATGATAGCAACCCGGTCATCTTCTTCAAAGGCAAGTACGTCATCAAAAAGACAACTTGACTTACAACGGAATTTATTTTCTCAGGGAATGGATTACTTTATTATTCATTAAAAGGCCTGTGATACTTTGCATCACAACCCGTGCTTTCTAATATTTCCATAGGTGTTCTGTTCAGTGCAGCTTATTGTGGTTAAAATAAGAGAAATCTTATTTTTATTGGTAAAAAGTTATCTTCATAATGAATCAGTGTTGAGGGGGGTGGGGTGGGGCGGGGGGGGGGGGGGGGGGTGGGTGGGGGCTTTCAGTAATCACAAATGATTTTTCAAGAAATTCGGACCTCTCAAAACAAATGACAAACAGCTATTAAATAGAAAACGGGTCATTATTTGACGGGGAGAAATCGTCATCAAACAATCTTGTAAAATGGTCTTTCAAAATAAGTCATGAAATAATGGATAAAGTTTTGGATAATGACGGATAACAATTTCAAGGGGAGTTAATTTATATTAACTTCAAGTGCTTTAGATGTCATTTGTTTAAATCTTTATGGACTTAGAGACTTAGTGAATTCAGGCTTTAAAACTTCGACGATCAATATTGCCAATCACCTCATAGTTTGTAAAAGACTTAGGAATCTCTGGAAATACTTTCATTAGTTTTAATGCCTTGAAGTTGATTTCCACATAATTGATTTAAGATTATTAATCTTCAAACTCGATCTCGAATATGTAGGCGTATAAGGTCTTTACTGATTCTGACGATGTCGAAACCAGCATGGAGGAAGGAGTAGTTGTTATACTGATAGTGTCCTTGGCCTTCTTTTAAAGGTTAGCTTTTTTGTTTTTGAGGTTAGCTTCTTTTGATTTTAGGCTGTTTTGAATCTTTCGGGTGCACTATTTCAATCACATGGTGGAAGAGACATCTCGTCATTAGCCAGTATGCATTATTTGAGTCCCCAGGGGGAAGTGTTAGGAGTATAATTATTTAAAACGTGAGAAGAATTCTTTCTGATTCAATTAGTGTCTTGCCCAACCGGTCAATCACTAAGCTTATTCTTAAAATGAGTAGGAAATTTTGATAAAAGAGGTACACATAGGTATGATGATTCCTTTAAATAGTCAGTATCCTGCAGGAAGAAATGTCTACATTTGGGACTTAGTTGACTTAGGTGTTATCATTTCAACTACTTAGAGGGAATAATTGTGACATCCGGGACTTAGTTGACTTTGGTGTTACAATTTATATCATCACTATCATGTAAGGAGAAATACGGACATCCAGGACTTAATTGACTTTGGTGTTGCGGTTTCGAGTTATTTGTGTACTTCGGATATCTGGGCTTTATACATCAAGATGCTTGATGCGCTGCTAGGAAAGTTCTGAATCTACTCATGAAAGGATTGCTGATTTAGGGGAAGCTAGACAAATTCATCACCGATTCACAAACACACAAGCTCAAAGTTACTATGTATTTGAATCTGTTTCATTTACTTGAATGTTTTAAGCAAGACTCTTCATATAACTGGAAAGAAAGTTGAAGTAACGCTGAAGAGTGCTTGGACAGGAGGGAAAAGATTGATTGATAATCTCTTAACAGAAAAAGAAGGTTAATGGGGCGTGAAGTTAGTTGGGTGGGTGATTGTACCGAGGGAGACTAGGCGGCTAAAAAGGTCCATATGATTTTCATCATATGATGTTCTCATCATTTCAGGTCAAATCTTATCGTATTAAATATTACCCCCAATTTGTGGAATATTATTAAGTAGTAGCAGACTTAGGCTGATGTGTGTTGAGTACGATGATTGTTCAAGAATTTTTCATTATAAATCAAAATCTTTCAAAATTTCGTACTCATCACTATATTATATCCCTCATAATTGAGGGGGAGCATTAAATGTTCCTATAGTAGCATATAATCTTTTGGTCCAAGAACGGTTATATCAATTGATATTAATAACCAAGGGGTTAACATTTTTAGATAAGGGGAGAAAATGTAATTACCTGAGATCTAATTTGTATATGATAAGATGTGATCAGATAAATGGACTCAATTGCACTTCACCACTTAAACACGTACTACGATTACGATGCACAATGTTAAGGGGAGCTTTTAGTATAATGAAAAAAACTCTCAAAGTGTAGATTTCTTTGATTTTTATATCAAACACTTTTGATTGAAAATTTTAATGTTTTTGGAAGGATTGTGATGAAATACCTAAAAGACCGGTCATGTTCTTAAATTTATGGAGATATAAGGTGGTTAGGCATAGGTATTCAAATCTCATAATCCAGCCAGAACCAGAGGGATCTACCCAGGGATATCCATTAGTTAGTGTAGAAGTCCTTAGGTATGATAAAAGGAGAAAAAGTGAGAAAAGGGAATAATGCCGACTGAGATGGAAATACACTGGAACAAACCACAAGGTGTTGTTCTGAGTTCAGTAAGCATTGAAAGGGTTAAAGAATAAAAAAGAATTATAAGGATAAATGGTGTAAAGAAAGAAGTACTCTTTATTTACACTTAGGCAGAAACGGGTAAATACATAAATGTCGGAATAACATTAGGTGTTGTCTGACATTAAAGATCTGTCATGGACTAGGTGACGCTATGCACAAACTACCTAGCCAGCTCAGTCTCTCAACAGACTCTTGTTTCATTTCTCACGGATATTACACGCATTTCTATCGACTTTCTCACTCCGAGTTAGTTGATATTGAAAAGGTGGCAGTCTACTCCAGCCTCCGATCACTAAAATCAAAGTGCACTATTGAGTCTAGAGCCAAAAGAGATCATCCATAAATCTCATTAGGACACTTGTCAAATTATGCTTGCTAAGTCACACAATGTGAATAACAAGAAATATATAAAGAGTCCTACGCATTATACTTGTGATTTCTCAGAACATCCGAGTGATTTTATTCACAATGAAGATGGAAATCATGCTTGAACCAACATCAAACAAGCTCATGGTAGGTGACTTGTGCGATTCTATACGAATCAAACTTGTGACAACTGGAAAGAAACGATGGTGCGATTCTATAAGAATCAAACTTGTTCCAGGTTATGAATTGACGATTGATGATGAATTTTTGAAATGATTAACACTCTCGATGTGTCACAAAACCACTTTAGCAAGTGACACGTTGATGGATTTTCAAATCAATTTTTCTATTTTAATCGGTGATATAGTAACTCACTAGTTCACTCTTATCGTGTTGTCTGCTTTGAGACGTTCCGATAATGAGAACATGTTGAGTTTGATGAATCTAATGCAAATGTGTTAGAAAGATTCTATACTTCAGCTGGAAATCCTGTCAAGGAGATTCTTCTTAAATTGAATCTACCTGATCACAGGTCTGTTACTCTCATGGATTCAAAGGTTCTGCTTACCAACCACACTGCGAATGACCAAAGCCATTTATAGTCCCCCATATATTATTGCTAACTGTTTAAATGCAGGATACGTAAAGATGGTGGGATGGTAACCTGATTTCCACAGACTCAAAGATTCATAACCACATGCTCATACCCGACCGACAAAACATAAAGACATCATGAAAGCTCAAGTACATGTTTCAAGACTTCCGCTACTCTGATACCGAACGTCTTTCTCGAAGTGACGAAGTATTAAATGTAAAGAATTTCAAGAAAGATGCAACATTAAAGCTTTCCAAGTCAACAAATCAAGAATGGTATGAGCATGTCAGTCCAGATGTCACAAGATCACAAGATGTCAAAGTCACAAGATGGCGAAACGAGATTATGCTTGGTTGATGATCTCACAAGTGCTCAAGATCACATCTCCACTTACAAGTAAAGATAAAGGAACAAGCTCAAGCCTAAAGTCAAAGATTACTACAACATATTCACAAGAGAAAGTCAAGTTTACGAGCTGAAGACTAAGAGATATAGCATAGCATGCTAGGTTTAAATTTTGTAAAATGGAGTGACCTCCCTTAGGGGGAGATTGTTGGAAACAAGAAAAGTATCGGTCACTTCCAAGTTGTAATAGTCTTAGCCCGTAGTTTATTATTTGATTAGTCCAGTAAGCTAGTCTGGCCCAAGGCCCATGGATGGCTTAGTAAAGCCCATGGCCGGCCATGGTATGTAATATATATACCCTCTCCATGCCTTGGAGAGGGTTGGTTGGTTAGTTGTTTCATTTTCACATTTTCACACACTTAATATTCATATTACTTTCTCTCTCTAGAAACTTTCCAACCCACTTCTCTCTCTAGTTCTTGCATAATATCATTAGAGATTACTAGTATTCTTCAAATTGTACTCTCGAGCAATTTAATTTATGGTTATCACAAACGCAAACTTCTCAACAATTCCAATAATCACAAAAATTCAACAAACAAACCCAACAATCCTAACAAACCCAATATCCCCAACATTCCTCTCAAGTACATCAACAACCGAATGAGCCCGACGAGGGTGGCCCGTCACATAAACAAGGCCGAAAAAATCCGTCGCCAAAGACAAGTTCGAGGAAAAAAACCGATTGTGCCTATAATAAGCTAAAACTGTTTTGGCTTTTAGAACTTAATAAGCTAAAAGAAAAGGCAAATAAACTAAAGCAGACCAAGACTCAACCTATTAAGCTCTAAGAACTAGGAAACAAGCAAAATGAATAAGCTGAAAACATCAAAAAGGAAAAGAGACAGTGGACTCAGAGATAGGATTCAAAAAACTTAAGACCAAAGTTTGAGCTACTATAAAAGGACTAATATGCACTAGGTATAAGCTAAAACATGAAAACAGATAAAGAATGAAACCAAGAAGATACATTAAAAGCTAGAAATAAGAAATTTGGATAAGTAAAATTTAAGCTAGAAAAAAACTAGAAAGATCGGCAGACACACACTACTTTTGTTTTTGGTTTTTTGAGTAAACAAGCTAGTTTAAGGACAGATGCTTATTACAATTTAAACTAAGGCAACCAATCAAAAACCTCAAAACAGGTCTAATCTATATCCTAATAAGCTCATAAACATCAAAAATAACCAAAATCATCAAGAACTTTGAACATTAAAATTCTGCTAAATGAAATCTGTTTATTTAAGAAATCATGACCTAAAAAAAAATTTTTGGCTTGAAAACTTTTAAAAGACATTACTAAGGCAGAAAACTCAAATCCTTAAGTACCTAATGCATTTAAATGCAGAACTAAAGCAACTCAAATCATAAATCTTCAAAACTCTAATGAATCACTTAAAGATTTCATAAACCAAGCAGTACATAAACCTTTAATGGGAATACATATACATGAGAAAACCATGAATTCAATCCTTAAATTCTAATAAATCCCAATCAAACATTGTTAAAAACTCCTAATAACTCAGATTTGAGGTTAACAAGTATGAATCCAAAGCATTTAGTGATCAAACAGTATCAACTATGAATTAACACTACTAATCCAAACACCCTTTGAATCTAAGAACTCCAATATTTATAGCTAAACACAAATCTTGCAAAACCTTTGATTTTCTAAATACATTATTGAACTAAACATATTAATGACTAATAAGCAAGAAGTAAGGGAAATTTAAGCACTTATCTAATAAGCAGAATAATAAGCTAATTTAACTATTAAAAAGACAGATTCTAAGTGACCATAAAAATAATGCTAAACAAACTAGTAAACTAGACATATTTATGCAATACAAGACTGAATAAGCAATTATAGCAGGTAATAAGCATATTGATAAGCAACTCAACAAATTAAGCTTTAAATGAAGGAAAGGGCGAAGTAATTTTGTCAAAGCATAAATCATGGGACCTTAAGTGCTCCTATATGAGTTAAATCAACAAGATCACACGCCTTATCAGAGATAAGCTATTATTGTCCCATAAGCCTGTCCAAATCTGGGATTATCAATCCCATAAAACACAGTCTTGAGGGTAAATTTAGGGTGGATTTTTGGAGTGAAACAAACTAAGTTAAGCTTTGAAGGACTTAAATGTGTATAAAAATAGGCTTTACAGGAATGAATTGTTGAGAGCAATTAAATAGCTTATTTAGATTAAAACTGAGACTTAATTGAAACTAATAAAGCATTAAGCACAGAAAAAACTTGAATTAAACACATGAATCTAAATGAAAGAACTAAATTTCTTATTGGACTATAACAAAAACTGAGTACAAGCTTTTAAGAAGGAAAATACATTAAAATTAAAACATTAAGCTAAAAACGACTACAATAAGCTAAAATACTAATTAAGCTAATTCCTACATTAATCCTACTCCTAGATGATCAATTATGTGTGTGAGGTCCTCTTTATATAGTGATGAGATGAACATTCTAGCCCTTTGAGATGCTCCCCCATCCTTCAATCACAGCCATCCATCAATAACTATCCCAACTCATCAAATCTTGACCGTTGAATCTAGTGCCACGTTTGATTAGCCAATCAAATCGTTGGGGATTGCCCAGCGGGCTAATAATTTGTCAGAGGTGTCAGTATTGTTTCTAGAAGTATTTTAGCGTGGGGTGAATTGGTTTTACCATGAGGGCATGTGTTTTGTTTGGCACGGCGATGGAGGGGAAGGAGATGGTGAAATATAGAGTTTGACCAATGGGGTTGACCCCGTGTAAGTGTTATAAAATGGTGTTGGGCTTGGATGATTAATTTGGGCAAGGAAAATGGGTTAAAGGGTTTAATGGTTAGGATTTTTATCAATTATATTAAACTGCTTAAGGTTTTTATGATAGGCTTGTAACTGGGCTGACCCGGCCCCATAAGATGGTGAAACGGGCTGGCCCCAATTAAGGATGTCTAATGCCTTCGGCTTTGGTTTTTTATTTTTTGCGCTCTTTCCATTTCCGTGATCGGCTTTGTTAGTTTTTGCTTCGTTTTTGACCTTTTTGTGGGGACATATTGTACATGAAAGACACAAATTCACAAAACAACAAATACAATGCATTTTTATGTATTCCTGGTCATTATTGGTCTTTTTAGCTTGTTTTATTATGCAAAAGGTATGTGTATTTAAGCACATACCAAAATTCCCCATACTAAGCTATTGCCATGTCCTTACGCAATATCATAAATACAAACTTAGAAAACCAAAATTTTAACCCCTTAGACTAATTACCTTGAAAAGTAGCTAAGTGTTACCATATTAGGGGATTTAATAGAAATTAGTAGTTTTGAAAAAGCTCCCGTTTTACCATTTATATGCATTTATTATATATATTCATACATATCATAATTTCACGGAGCAAGAAACACTAAAAGGATAAATTCATAGTCCTTGATTTTTCACCAGCCCCAAACTAAGCTTAAAAATGAAATCATTGTTAAATACAAGTTAAGAATGCTAACACTACTATAAATGGCTAATTGTGATGCATAGCTACTTTTCGCTCACCTCATTCTACAGTACACTCTAAAGATTTCTTTTTCGCATTCATTTATTTCATTGTCGGACAAATAAAATTAAAGACTTATTATATTTAATCCGTAAACCCGGTTTTGACCACAATTAGTTTGAATTCCTTTCCCAAAGAGACGATATGGTGAGAATAAGGTCCACATTAAGGTTCTAATTTCCCATGTTTTAAGGGTCTTATTTTTTATTTCCGTCTGAAACAACACAATACTTCCGCAGTACAGAGGACGGTGACTTTTTTAGATAACACCAAAGTCAAAATTTGGCTTTATTTTTATTATTTTTACAACATTATTAAACCTTGGTCCTTTAAACAACTGCCACATAGGTATGCGAGCCGACCATGGTCCAGGAGTCTTATTTCGACCTCGGTAATTTTCTCGACCTTTTAGAAGGCTGCAACATCGGTTGTGAGCCGGCAAGATGCAACAAACTTTTATCAGTCTCGGATTATTATTATGTGCCTGATTTCTAGAAGACTGCAACATCATTTGTGAGCCGGCAAGATGCAGTAAACTTTTATCAGCCCACTGTTTTATTATTATTATTACCTCCACCCTTTAAACGACTGTCACATCGGTATGCGAGCCGACCATGATCCAGAAGTCTTATTTCGGCTTCAATTTATTACATAACTTATTATTATTATAGCTAAATTTCAAGTCTTGCGGTTCTTTTAATCAAACTGCCAAATCGCGTTGTGTGCCAGAAGAGTCGTAGCCTATTTCCCGAAACAAATGAAAAACATCAAGATGTGTACCTTATTTTTACCAGAAGGGAATATTACGAATGATTTAAACTAGAATGTATAAAAACCTAAAGTAACTTTTATTTATTCACAGTTATATAGCGTTTATTAAGCTGATGGGAGCAAAAAGCTACAATTAACCTCTATAAGCCTTAAAGAGATCCAACTACTCTATGTTTAGCATCTAACTTATATAAAACACTATCATTTCTTGTTCTTCCCAAATTTAAAATCTTTAATAAAAAGATCCACGAATGCTTAGTCTAAAAGTTAAGGGGCAAGCTAGAGCGCAACATGCTCGATCAAGTCCAAATTTATTCATTAAAAAGACAAAACTACGTTCAAACCACTTATTAGTTTTTTGAAAATTTAAATTTGGCATATTTTTGCAATTTTTGGTAGAAATACCGGGGTTACGTGAGACAAGGCAAATGCAAGTAAGATCGATTCGATAAGATTCCCTCCTTACTAGATACTACATTTGTCCTCAATATGAGAATGTCACTTTCCATTACTATTTCAGGATTTTATCCAATTTTAAGGGGTCTTACGATAATCTAAAGCCATTAATTAGTTATGGCTAATAGATAAACGTAAATCAACAAGATCTAGGTTATCGGATTCCTATATAGGCATGTTAAGGATTGAAGATCGAGTGGACGATGGACAAAATCACAAAACACAAAACACAAGAAAGGAAGAGGAGAGCCTCCTCACATCACACTTATTTATTATTTAATTAATATACTATACTAATGATCAAGATGGTTGCCACCCATCGAAACGACCCACTTGTCTTTTGTAAGAGTCCACTCTCAGCTTGTGGACTCTCCCCATATCATCGAGAATTAGGACTGAAACACAAATG
Organism: Tanacetum coccineum; assembly: GCA_026074375.1. Classification (NCBI taxonomy): domain Eukaryota; kingdom Viridiplantae; phylum Streptophyta; class Magnoliopsida; order Asterales; family Asteraceae; genus Tanacetum; species Tanacetum coccineum. The sequence goes on along the minus strand of BQNB010019704.1, from coordinate 46,311 downwards.
GAAGAGATAAAACTTACATCGAACATTTATATGCCACCGGCTTAAGAGATAGAAAGATGGAAAAGCTGAGTTGTAAGGGTCGATAATGATATCCTACTCCCGCGATGACGGAGAGGAAACAGGAGATAACCAAGGATATGTGAAATAATGAAGAAAAATTCGGATAACATATGTGAAGGTAAGATAATGGCGATCCTCAAAGGGTAAGCTCACATATGTAGGAGAAAAATTGTTCTCATGAATCCCGGGGTCGAAAACTTTGTCCATAATCTTCAAATCATTAATATCACTTAAAACTCCTAGGGTATGTCAAGGACACTCGGTGAGGGGGGACTAGGGGTAGTATCATCACTAAGCAAACTCTTAAGATAGAGTACATCTCCCTCCGGAGTCCTTAAAAATATCCTTAATATCCGTAGAAAGCATCCACATTAAGATAAGTTCGATTCATCAATATTATCCCCCTGGTCTAAAATCAATCAATCAATCGGATCGTCGTACATAATCTTCTTCCATTCATTCTTTTTAGATTACAATTCAAAATAAATGCGTCATTCCTTCGAGAGGCGGTTCATCAGTGAACCCTCGAGAATGGAAAAACACTTATCTTGGTGCTAGAACAAATCAAGTGAAGTATAAAGCTAAACGTCGTCAATAGGTGTGAAAACTCATTCCTCTCAGAATTGGGAAAAGAGGATGTGACTAGGAATGTTGATCATCAAGGTTGGAATCATAAGAATCCTTGCAACTCGATTTCCTTCTAACACCTTATCACAAAAAAGAGATTTACGTCACTAGAGATATTTACTTTCGTCGTCGAATTCGAAATAGAGGTTTCGAGGTAAAATTTTAACATAGTCTTCCGGAAACTCCTCATCGGATAGTGACTCGTCATCACTAGAGGTAAAATCGTCATTTGAATCGAAAAGAGGGTTAGAGAAAGTCACGGATTTTTCCTTATAAACGTTAATGGGAGAGGAAAATCATCAACACGAAGGTACTATTACAATCACTATCACTTTCGGATATATCCTCAGACTCACTTGGGATTGGAACAAGGTCCTCAACACTAGACTTTTTGAATTCGTCCGATTCCTTTTTAGGAATAGTGCTAAGATGCCCATCCCCCATGATGAGGGGTACCTTGGGTCATTGTAGAAGAAGACGGGTGTGATTTCAATAGACGGAGGTATTTGAGAATCATTTTCATGAAAAGGAATAATATTATCCTTGTAATCATCGTCATTCATCACGTCATAATACACAAAAAGATTTGAAAACGTTACGAAGGATAATTACTATGATTAGGCCACTGCTATAAATACTAACAGATCTTTCTTTTATTAATGTCAATACTCATTCTATTGAATTTACTTTTTAAGCTCATCAATCATATCTTCAACTTTCCCTTCTTAAATCGAATATTCTATTCTTCTCATTAAGATAATCTTTTATTTGTATGTCATTACTTAAACTTTAACCTTTCATTAGAGAATTGATTGCTTAGATTCTCCAATTCTTGGAGACTCATTTCAACAGTGGAGGTGAGTGATCAATATTAGCACCTATTGTCGTTCACAAATTTTCTCAACATAGTAGCAAAAAAACTTTCAATGAATTTCTTTATTTAATTGTAATTATCCACTTCTTGATTTATAATCGGTGGATGATAAATCGATGGAATACTGCGGGGGTTGATCAAAACCAGAATAGTTAGAACTATGCTCAAAGTTGTTTTGATTCATCGGTTGACATTGAAAACTTTCATGAGGACCCCTACAGCTTTTGCAACAAAGATATTGTTGTGGAAAACTTGGTGAATTTTGTGGATAATAATTATCACTATAGTTTTGATTGTAGCTCGGTTCCTGCTCATAGGCAAGCGGGAACCGTGGTGGTAAATCATAACAAAGTGAGAATCGTTCCCACATAGTTGCACAAGTATTCTGTACTGGAGTTGTGGAGGGTGGGTGAAATTGTTTGGAGAATCATTGAAAGAGTTCGGATTAGGATCATTAATGAACGAATTTTCATTACTAAAACAGCATACAGAACAAACTTCATCCATATAATTTCTTCTACATCGCTCACAAGTACACCGTTGAAACATATCACCAAACGGGCCTCCAAACTTAAAACAATGAGATTGGACGGTCGAAGATGTTTGGGGCTGTGAAGGCGGGTAGGAAAATTGGGTGTTTCATCATTTAAAATGGGCTCGGGGTTACGGACAAATTCGTCTCCAAAACTCACATTTGTACAATGCCGACAATTTCCACCGTTAAACGGACCTCCACACCACGAGCATCTTGAAAACCAAGTCATGACAAAGAATTAAACGGATAAGAGGATTAAGAGAATAAGAATTAAATGAATAAGAGGATAGAGAAGAATGTTTTGATTTTTTCAAATAATACATAAAAAGAAAATATCATTTTGGTAACCAAAAGTCAATAGTGCATGGTAGCTCTTTAGAAAACGCACAAAGAATGCGGAGTAGCGTGTAAGATGCGAAGCTTTTAAAAATCTTCTAATTTCGGGTCGAAGTTCGTGGGATCGACCCTCTTATACTCCCTTATAGTTGGTTAACTAAAGAAAGAGCCGAAACGACATTTAACCAAACTGTTATTTTTAATATTTAAAATCAAAAGGAAAAATAAGATAGTATAATATATTTTTGTATTTTTTATATAAATTAAGACGTAAAACTTTAAAGGGGAAAGGATCTTCAAGGCTAATACAAAAAATCCGTAAAAAATCGCTAAACCTTCCCGGCAGCTCGGGGCGCCATTTTGATATTCATCAAATTCAACCTCTATTATAATATATATATTTATAACAATACATATATGTATACATAAGCTAAGTATCTTAACAAAATTATCTTAGGAAAGAATAAAAAGTAATCAACACGGGTATCGTTCTCCTCGGTGAGAGGTGAATGGAAATTCATGGGAATGTCGGGAATCGAGCTTGAATGTCATAAAATATTTGGTTTTGGTTTCTAAATCTACTAACGCAAAGTAAAAGCATATAAAGGAATGAAAAAGCTAGAAATTAAAGCGATTAAAGATTAAGCACGAAAACGTTAACGGGAATTTAAAAACGCGACATCTAAGCGAATAAATCTAATTTTAACCCTAAAAACTTAAATTGCAAATTTCTAAATCCTAAATGACTTAAAATAATTTTCAGAAAAAGAATTATATTTTTTTTGGTTTTTATTTTTATTTTTTATGAATTAAAAACTATTTTATACTAAATTAATTATTAAAAATAGTAAACTAATTATTAAAATTCTGGAAAAATACTAAAAAATACTTTGACTTATGTAGATTCTAGGAAAAATAAGAATTAGAAATAAGCAATGGAAATAAGCTGTTAAATTAAGCTAAAAAGGCTGAATGCTTAAAACTAGAAATGCCCTTAAATAATAAACTAAACAAACCTATTATGAAAAAGACCCAAGGGCGAGTTGGTTAAGTGTGTGTAGTGTTGAGACGTGTGTGTGCTAAGGGAGAGGTCTCAGGTTCGACCCCTGAGACTTCTTTTTTGCTAAAACTTTTTATTTTTGAAAACTTATTTTTGAAAAAGCTAAATAACCTGAAAATAAGAAACTTTTGTAAAAGGACTTTTTATAAAACTGAGGAAATAAGCCAGAAAAAGCTATTGAAAATGACAGGTTTGGTATTTAAGCTTTTGAAGTATAATAAGCTAAAACTGTTTTGGCTTTTAGAACTCAATAAGCTAAAAGAAAAGGCAAATAAACTAAAGCAGACCCGAACTCAACCTATTAAGCTCTAAGAACTAGGAAACAAGCAAAAAGAATAAGCTGAAAACATAAAAAAGGAAAAGAGACAGTGTACTCAGAGATAGGATTTAAAAAACTTAAGACTAAAGTTTGAGCTACTATAAAAGGACTAATAAGCACTAGGTATAAGCTAAAACATGAAAACAGATAAAGAATGAAAAACTAGAAGAACTTAAAACAGTTTGAAAAATATGATTTAATTTGGAAAAGTTAACTAAGTTAGAAAAAAAACTAGAAACGATGGCAAACAATATAATTTGTTTTTGGTTTTTTCTGGAGTGAACAAAGCATGGTTTTAAGAACAGAATTGCTATGATTTAAACTAAGCAACAATCAAATACCTCTAAAACAAGTCTAATCTATATACTCAATATGCTCATAAGCATAAAAAATAACCAAAATCATCAAGAATTTGAACCTTAAAACTGCTAATGAAATTGTATTTAAGAACTACGCCTAAACAGTTTTTGGCTTGAAAACCTTTTAAAAGGACATTACTAGGCGGAAAACTCAAATCCTTAAGAACCTAATGAATTTAAATTGCAGAAAACAGAAAAACTAAAGCAATTCCAAAAAAAAATATATCATAAAATCATGAACTCTAATGCATCACTTAAGAATTCTAAACAAAGCAGTACCATAAACCTTTAATGAAACAGTATACCTGAAAACCATGAATTCAATCCTTAAATTCTAATAAATCCCAATCAAACATTGTTAAAAACTCCTAATAACTCAGATTTGAGGTTAACAAGTATGAATCCAAAGCATTTAGTGATCAAACAGTATCAACTATGAATTAACACTACTAATCCAAACACCATTTTAAAACTCATAACTCAATATTTAAGCTAAAACAAATCTTGTAAGACTTCGATTTTCTAAAACAGATATTGAACTAAACATATTAATGACTAATAAGCAAGCAAGTAAGTGAAAATTAATCAACTTATTATATTAAGCAGACTAATAAGCTATTTAACTATTAAATAAGACATTATTTTATGTGACAATAATAATAAGTTAAACCAAACTAGAAACTAGACATATTTAAGCAATAACAAGACAGAATAAGCAATTATAAGCAGGTAATAAGCAGAATGATAAACAACTCACAAATTAAGCTTTAAATAAAAGGAAAGGGGAAATACCTTTGTCCCAGCTAAACAGGGACCTTAAGTGCTCTATAGAGCTTAAATTAATAAGCTCCAGCTTATCATAGATAAGCTGGTATTGTCCATAAGCCCTTCCAAATCCGGCTTATCATTCATAAAATAAGCTGAGGTAAATTTAGGGTGGATTTTTGAGTGAAACAAACTCAGTTAAGCTTTGAAGGCTTAACTGGGTATAAACTAGCTTAAGTAGGATTTGAGAGCTTAAAGAGCTTATTTAGATTAAAACTGAGCTTAATTGAACTAATAATGCAGTAGGCAAAAACTTGAATTAAACATGAACTAAATGAAAACTGAGATTTTATTGATTAAACAAACTGAGTACAAGATTCTTAAGAAAGGAAAATACATTAAAATTAATAAAACATCTAAGTAAAACGACTACAATAAGCTAAAATACTAATTAAGCTAAATTCCTACACTAGATCCTACTTCTAGATGATCAATTCTGTGTGTGAGGTCCTCTTTATATAGTGATGAGATGAACATTCTAGCCCTATGGAGTTGCTCCCCATCTTTCAATCATCATCCATCCATCACATAACTGCCTCAACTCATCAAATTTGACTGTTGGATCTAGTAGTCGCATTTGATTAGGCAATCAAATCGCTGGGGATTGCCAGTGTGGCTAAATGAGTTGTAGAGGTGTCAGCAATTGTTTCTAAAAGTATTTTAAGCGTGGGGTGAATTGGTTTTACCCTGAGGTCGTGTGTTATGTTTGGCAGGGATGGGAGGGATAGGAGATGGTGAAATAGTAAGTTTGACCAAGGGAGGTTTGACCCGTGTAAGTGTTATAAAAATGGTGTTGGGCTTGGATTTGATATTTGGGCCAAGGAAATGGGTTAAAGGGTTTAAATGGTTTTGGATTTTAAACTTATATAAAAGGCTTAAGGATTTTTTATAGATAGCATGTTAATGGGATGACCGACCATTAAGATGGGAACGGTCTGGCCCATTAAGGATGTATTTGCCTTCGACTTTGGTTTTTCGCGCTCTTTCCATTTCCGTGCTCGGCTTTGTCCGTTTTTGCTTCGTTTTTGACCTTTTTGTGACATATCCGTACCTGCCAGACACAATTCACAAAACAAACAAATACAATGCATTTTTATGTATTTTTGGTCATTATTGGTCTTTTTAGCTTGTTTTATTAGGCAAAAGGTATGTGTATTTAAGCATATACCAGTCGGAAATTGCCAATATTAGTTAAGTTAGGATAAAATAAGAAAGATGAGAAATAACCAAAACTACAGATTTCAAATGCGCCTCATTCAAAATGTGTAGCTAAAATTACTTCTTACCCTTCTCATTTAATTATTCATCTCAGTGGATCTCTTCCATGTATACTAAAACCTAAATGAAAAATGATTGGTGTGCCTACTAATCATGCCTACAAATGTACCTAATGATTTGATTGGTTGATTTTAAAAGATGATTGATGGTTTTTTAGAGAGAGAAAATGCATAATGCAAGTGTACAAGTAATGTATGCATTAGGCATGCATTTAGACATGTGTTGTATGTCTAAATAGAACTAGTTAACCTAAATTAATCTCACATGTGGAAAAATACGACTCAGATCTGTGTTCCTAAATCGCCATAACGAGTATATACCACTTATAACCACCGCTCAAACAAACAAAAATGATGAAAAACTTTCTATGTTAGAAGATAAAAAAAAAAGAATATTTGCATTGTTGTAGTTTCAGATGTAAATTGTTTTTGCTTTTATTAACGGACAAATAATGATAACCTAAGTTTCTAACATATTAATTGTAAGATTTTAAGTTTGCTCTTATGCATATTTTGGGTTTGTTTGATGAAGAGTTTTAGAATTATTTAGGAGCGGTGAGCGGTGAACATTGAGATTGTGTATTTTTAATGTTTGTTTGGAAGGCATCAAGTAGCTTTATCTATTTTTTGGAATGCTCATTTTCCAACGCTCCATGAAGTAGCGTTTAGGAGCTTTGAGCATTCGATGGAATGTTTTACACATATATTACAACCATAGCTATGTTACCAAACATTTTTATAAAAAAATACAGGTATTGCTCACAGCTACAGTTCACAGCTACAAATTAGAGTTTTACTCTTAAAAGTGTAATCAACATATTTAGAGAAAAAGTTTTATCGATGATGAAGTCAACATCATTTATAAATAAGAATTTTAGTTCAAGTTTATACTTTGGTTTTCTAAAATGAAATTTTTCTATTTGCAAGAATAATGTGTTGAATTAAAAAAAAGAAAAAAAAAGAAATGTAGTTGGTGAATAAAAATGATGCAAGTTATAAATCCTTAAATGTTAATAATTAATATACAAACTCCATCGCAATAAAGTACATGGGCATTGGTATGTGCTTAATTACACATACCTTTTACCTTTAAAAACAAGCTAAAATAACCAAAAACTGACTTAAAATGCCAAATATACGCTTGTTTTGCTAATTGTGTTGTGCAGGAACGGATAACTAAGAAAAGGACGAAAAACAAAGCCAAAACAACAAAACCGGACTCGGAATGGAAAAGACTGTGAAAGACAAAGCCAAATCGAAGCCGGAAAGTCAATCAAGTCAAAAAGTCAACAGAAAAGTCAATTGGTCAAAGACAAAGTCAACCCAAGTCAACCCCGAGGCCAAAGTCAAAGAAATATAAGTTTAGGGACTGAAATTGTAAATCCCTAAACTTATACTTATAAGAAGAAAAGAGAAAATGAAAGGCAAGGGTGCAAACTGCCAATGTGCCAAAGTGTACTACAAGGGGCATAACTGCCAACTATCCTAACTTGTACACCAAAGGGACGAGTGTTGCAAAGAGTCATAAAACTCTTGGGGACTTGTTTTGCCAAGTCCCCAAAAAGTTATAACAACAAGGACGAACTGTGCAATGAAACAAATAACCTAGAGGGACCATTTGTGCCAACTCCACAAAACATCCCCTGTTATACTCAAACTAATTTTCCCGCTCGTTTTTTCCCTCCCAACACAACTCACGGGTCTACAAACCCGTTTTACCCTGTAAACCTCCACCACCACCATGGGTAAACCACTCCCCCCTCCTCCACTAACTTTCCCAGCTGTGAGATTGCCAAGTTGGCAATCCCACACCTCCCAAGGCTTATTTCGATGGCCAAGATTGATTTTTGAAGATTGAAGGGCCAAGATTAGAGGCTTGGAATCACTCACAAAACAAACACACCCCTTTTATGTGTGTTCAAAGAAGCACAACAGAAGAAGAGGGAGAGAAGACCTAGTTGTATTTTTTTTTGCTATAAAAGCCTTGTAAGCCCATTGTGGCCAAAGTAGTTTTTATGTATGTCGTTTTAGTGTAGTCTTAAAAGTAGTTTAAAGTGTTTTTAAGTTAATTTCTTTTATGCACTTGTAATTCTCAGTTTTAATGAAAATTTAAGCAATTTTTACTCAATAAGCTCTCAATAAGCTCCTTTGAGCTTATTCTTGTTAATAAGCTCAAACTCAGTTTAAAATTTGTTAAAAGCTCTTAAATACTGTTTTCAGTCGAATTTAATTCATAAATGTTCAATTGAGGTTGATTTTGGAAGCTAATGAAGAAATAAGCTAATATTAGCTTATTGAGCTTTTAGCTCAGGGAATAGAGGCAAGGTGCCATTAGGTTTCAAATTTTTAAGCCACTCACTCAGATAGAGTGGCTTGGTTCTGAGACTACAAAAATCTCAGGTTTCTCATTCATTAAAATGATCTCAGCTTATTCATTTAGCTTATTACTTTAATTTTCTATGTCCTTTATTCTTTTCAAATTAGTTTAGTTAATTCAGATATGCAAA
>BQNB010019704.1:0-30355 GCA_026074375.1 Tanacetum coccineum | reverse complement strand
GCATGTTTTTCTTCCTCAAATAAACCATTGATTCTCAAACGAATGTCTTCGCATCCCCTTGGCATAAAGTTGATGTTTTCAAGGCTGATAGCCTTGAGGCTCCAATCCGATTATGTAAGACATTATACGGCTACTGGTACCAAGTTGTACTTCTTCCATCCATGGTCTCACCTAATAATAGAACAATATATAAATCAGTGACATAAGCACTGTGATCACCTGAAAATCCACGCACACACACGCATTAAGACAACTCATTCTCGCACAGAGACACACACGTATAAAGATTAATAGAACTTCAAATATATAGACTGGTCAACTTATAAAGATATAAAAATAGCACCAACTTATTCTTGAATACACTTTGGGCGACTTTCTATGTGTGCCCCTCTAAGCTAAGTTTTTATATTTACCCGTTTGACCTTTTAGAGATATAACATACTCCTAATCGGGTCGTTTATACTTGGTCATTGATTTACTTCACTTTAATCCGTATATTCCCTCTTTCTATTAGCTACTCATGTCAGTATATTAACGTTCATATCTGTGTATCATTTTGAGTACATTAATTTTAATATTTTGCGTGTCATTTTTGCAGCATATGCAAGAGAAGCTTTGAACATAATTTTCGATGAGCCATTTTCATAGGGACCAGATAAGTAGATGAAATGTGCCTTCCTCATACTCTATACTATACCCTTCCCAAACACCCCCTTTGTTCTAACTATTTCACACCACATAACCACTATTAAAACACAAAGCCAAACACCTTTTAAATAAGGATTGTGGCTTGATCCAGTAACTTTGAAGTGGAAGCTATCCTGAGATAACTAAAGGTGAAACGAATGATAATTTAATGTATTAAAAAATGGTATATGCTCGCACAAAATACCTTATGAAGAGGATTGGCCACTGGTTTTATGGGCAACATTAGAGCCTTCGCGTCGAGGTTTCTTTGAAGAGGGGGACTAACCTGTTCGTCATCGAAAACAACATGAAGTACTCGGCTATGAAAGAAACAGAGCCATGAGCGGATAAGAAAAACAACATGAAGTACTCAACTCTGAAAGAAAGAGTCATTAGCGGATAAGGAATTTGGAGTTTTATCATTTTGGCGTTGTTTTTTTTCTTTTATGAGTTTTCATTCTGTAACAAAAAAAAGCTGAGCAAAGGTTCAAATTTTGAGAAAAGTTTATGATTGAATCTTTAAATGAAATAGAGCCGAAAACATGAATAGTTTTTTTCAGTGCTTATATTACAACCTGAACCAAAAACTTACCGGTTGCTATCGTCGATGCAGCCATGAGCTTCGGTTAAAGAAACTTGCAGCAACGGGTCAGCCTTTCTCGGCACCAATTTATATGTTGCTCATACCAAATCAATGACAACTGAACATTAAGACAAAACAATCACATTAAAATTATAACTTGCAAAACTTTATTGCGACACTCTTAGTCCACTAACTTATTAAGAAGAAAGCGTACAATCTATTCTACATGAATTGTGCAAGTCAAATTTAATACTGAAAAAAGAAATGAAACTACTTGGTTACCTTGTGCAAGTTTCAATACGTTTGATGCTATGAAAATGCTCAACACTCTGTTGAACACTTTTCCCTCTAAGACGGAACCAATAAAGTAAGTATTCATGCTTTGTCGCTTTTATCGTTGTATGGCGGTCAATCTTCACGAACGAATGCAACGTGCTTTGACTGGCACGTCGTTTTAATGATTCTGACATGTCAAATTTATCCAAAATGCAGTTAAATGCTATTTTTGGGAGTAAAGCAATGAAGGAGTAAAGCAAAAAAAACTTATTTACTTTTTAAGATTGTAATTCTATCAAGGAGTAGATTAGAACTGTTTTTACCTGGGACACACATACGTGTTTTGCGATTCTCTAAAGTAATTGATGATTTTACCACCTTCCCACATTGCCATCCCTCCTCTTATTTTTCTCAATCGCATCCTTATTTCCAATCTGAATTTTATCAAATGAAATTACATCAAAAAACAAACACAGTAGGTAAGTCTAAGAAAGAATTTTAAAAAGAAACTTACAGATAAGAAAATTACCGTGAATGACAAACAATCCCAACCTTGAGGTGTGGCACCGCCTGAAGCCCCATTCTCGGCTATAACGTCGCAGGTCACCAAAATACCAACCAAGCGTCGTCATTGCACATATTCATGAGTAAACATAGCCAGTTTTTGTGATAGAGTCATCGTTTAACTAATCATTTTGTAATAAAGTAGCAACAATCCAATAGCCTCACATCAATATACCTTAAGGTTATTATGCTATACGCTAAGTCGCTAACTATACTCATTAACCTCATATAAAAAGAAACTACTATTAAGAATAAGGATTAGAAAACTTACATAAATCAACCGTCACCGAAAAACCCAAAAGATCTCCTTTGTTGTCCATGAAGATCACCGCTACTTGTGCATTTTGTTTTACCCGATCTGATCATACTGGTTTGCATGTGGATTAAGAAGGAGAGATATGGATGAGAATGAGAGGGTAGAGAGAGATGAGGGTTACATATAGTGAGGCGAGAGAGAAGAAAAATCAGAAAGGGATCACACAAATACCTGAAAATCAGATTGAAACATCCAAAATGAGTAACCAAAATATAAAAACCAACCACAATGATCGAATATAAAGAATAGCATACATGATTTAACCTCTTCTTTTTGACATTGGGATACGGAAACTATGTTTGTACATATGTAACGGAACCTGTGTTTCAAACCCTACCGAAGTACAACCCTGATCAAAACGGGTTACGGCTTTAAAAATGTTGTTTTAAGGGATGTAATTCTCATGGACGCAACTACTCTACAGTGATTCTTCTCATATAAACTCTGTCTTTAATGTACGTAAGGCACTTTTAGGAAACGTTCGCCATGGTTGAAAACTCAGTGAGTTTCCCCGCTAAGGTACGGACAATCTCTGCCCGACTTTAAAATTCTTCTTTTTTAAACCAAAATACTAAAATCGTTTGGCTCAGAATTGAGAGTGCGTGACTGTGGAAAAAGACATTCGACCTGCCATGGCTGCAAATACAACTCTCGTGGTGCTGCCTTTCCTATACGGGTTGTTTTCACCCGTGGTGATCCAGCAAGCTATTAAAGCCATGAATCTATAAACGCACGAAAGTTATAATACTATCTTCATCGCCAATGTATGCCGGCACAATGCATATAAATAATCACACAACATCAACCAAGCATCAAGAAAGCATCAAAAAAGCGTATCCAACCCGCCATGGCTGCCCCGCCAAGGTACGTGGTAGTTTCCTCCTTTTCCCGTTTATCTGTTTTCTCAAACACGTGCTAGTAAAACACATAAACCACAAATAACTATAACTTTAAAATTCACCCGTCATAACAATAGTAAGCAAATGCATGGCAGCATCAGCAAAACATCAAAAAAGAGCAGCATAAGCATACGCGTATGGTCTGATAATATACAAATGCATAAACATTATCTTTCACCATATTCTGTAGCTTATGAGCCTATATCCATCGTCACACACACATCACTATCGTCACACGCCATAGATAGCGGCAACGAAAGGATGGACGGTATCGAAGAAGCATAAGCTAAAAGTATAAGCAATAAGAACAATCTCAATAGCAAACACAGTTTATCTTCCACATTCCCGCGCACACATCTCAACCGAAAAAAGTGGAATGACCCACCATGGCTGCAAGCTTATTAAGCTTGCCTCGCCAAAATGCAAAAACATTTATTAGTTAAGCCATTTATTTATGATCACACTATTAGGCAGTTGATCAAAATGGGTCAAGCCAAGCTGAACCACCGACATGTTTTCTTTCCCCTTTTCTTTCTGTTCCAAAAAATGAATGTATCAAACAACGAAATTATCAAAACCCCTAATTAAAGATATCACATCAATGTTGAGACCTAAAACTAATAATCTTGACTATTAAAATATGGCATTTAAATACACAACGAATACAGATGTGTGGGGCATTCGGTTTTGAACCAATATACAACATCTAATAATGACAAAGAAAAACTAATGATCTAAAACCTAGAGGATAAATCAAATGATAATGTGTCATAAACAAATTGAAAGAAAACCAATTCACAAAACGAATGAGAAGAAAACATAAACCCAATCCGACGACTGAAAAATGTACCTACGATGGATTCCGGTAGTCATAAACCCCTAACGATCGGCTAAAGAATTACTAACCCTAGAAAGATAGAGGATTAATTAGAGAGAGAATCATCGTATGTGCTTCGTGTGTGTTTTTCCGTTAACATCAAAGAGAAGAGAAACAGAGAAACAGTACGTGTTTGGTGCGTGTTTCTCTTTAACATCAAAGAGAGAGGAGAAACAAACACGTAAGGTACACGTGTCTGAAAAGGGAACGGATATTAAATGTTTTTACCGGGTCGGGTAAAAAAATTTCGGCGGGTTCTGGTGGCCTTTCCGGCGGGTCAACCCTTTGAGGTTCCGGTGCACTAATGGGAGCATTTAAGGCAAACTGCTACCTTTTGTTAAAGGTTATAATATGAAGCATCATCTACATATTGAGTTGAAACAAGCAAAAGAACCCGCGCGTTGCGGCGGAGCTAATTTTTTCCCGAATAATTTTTTTTTATGTTTCGGGGGTTTTTTTTGGCGATGCGTTATGGCGGAGCTAATTTTTAATATTTTCTTTTTTTTATGATTCGGGGAAAAAAAATTTGCGTTGGGACGGGCTAAGGGCCGTCTTTATGAGAGTGCAAGCGGTGTCATCACACATGCCACCACTTGATGAGATTTACAAATTTCATGCATTTCTATTATACATATACATATTACAAAGCTTGAGTTTAATTACTTCAGATACATGCATATTTTGTATGTGTGTTTGAGAGTCTAATTGTATGCGTAAATTGTTAAAGTAAGAGGTCAAAGGTTCAAACCTCGCTAGGTGTGTATATATGGAGGTGACCAGGAGAGGGTCTGAAACGGTTTCTGGATTAACTTAAGAAGGTCGCGTACATCTGAGTCAAAAAGGTTTGCCTTCCCTAAATAATCTGAAGAGAAAAAAACCATATCCGTTTACCCATTTATTTGTAACGTCTTCAAAGTTTTAGTTCAATCACTTGACTAATATATGTATGGTTTCTGATGGTACAAATGTTAGGATTTAACATACTAGGTAACCAGTTTAGCTACGAGTACGCAGCGGATTGGATCTAGTTAAGGCACATAGAATTAACACTTAATAAAGTAAATAATTATAACAAAGTAAATATTTACTTACCTCTTGATCTTGAACTTGAAACGAGTAGCGGTTAAATTACCGCCTATATGGTTGCTCACACAAACACGTCAATCGAGTATGAGTTGATTGTTAGTCACCTCCACGAACCAAACACTAAGTGTATGATTGCCTAGTAGCTTGTACCAAAAATCCAACAACCCTTGTAGATGAACCAAAAAACAAACAACCGAAAACTCTTAGAAGGGTTTTATAGTTGTCGAACTAAAAGGATAAAAGATCCGAACCCTTTCGAGTGGATTTACATGTTGTCAAACAATGGAGAACAAAGTAAACCAAAAACCGATTCAAAGCCCTAGAAGAGGGTGCGTTTGAACTCGGCTACAAAAAGGAGTAAATGGACCGGTGAATGCAATTTAACAATTGCATGCAAGTTTAAATATGAACATGCATACAAGTATTAAATTAGCATGCAAACCATATAAACTTGTCTCTGCCTTATGAAATCGTATAAAGAAACAAAACCATTTATGGTTTTTATCACTTCAGCCGAGGATAAGGTGTACACAGAGAACGAGTTATATGCATATATTTATTATATCGGTTTTTGGTGAATATGTGTTGTGAATTGTGATCGAGTGAATTAATTTTATTATGAGGGATAGGGGTGTTTATATAGGCACCAAATTCTAGTTCTAGATAAACTAGGACTCCTCATAATTCTCATCACAATACAACTTTTATCCCTTATCTTTAAAATTGATCCTAAAACCCCCTTCTAGAAGCTATATGGGTCGGCCAACAAGTGAAACCCACAAGGTTCAGGTTTTGTCAATTTTAATCCATTCGGTTCATATTTAAATATTTGTTAAGCTAGTTAAACAATTAATTATTGTGAAGTAAAACATACTCTAAGTGTTTAACGCGTGTGCCCCCAATAGGCTCATATATTCGTAACGTATACGTGCTATCCGACTACCATAATCCAACAACTCCCACTTAGGAGTTGGAGTAGCACCTAACACTTATACCTATAATTGGCAAAGTCTAGCAACCAAACAATTATTTTTACATTAGGAATATTATGAGATAATATTTGGGGGGGGGGGGGGGGGGGGGGGGGGGGGGGGGGGGCGGGGGGGGGGAGAGTTTCAAAAATCAGCTCCCAGCTATTTAATGGTTAATTAATTTCTTGCTTAACCATCATCCTTTTGTTTCAGATACCGTTAAACCATGGATATGGATCCTAACTCATTCCATATAGTTTAACATTATGTTTCTCGTTATAGAAATAGTTTAGATATACCAAATGTAATCAAGAATCATCTTGGATTACCCTTTGGGTATGGACATACAATTATCTGATTAATTCTGGAGAGGAGCCATGGTATCTTTCTGCAATTTATACATTGTCAGAACAAATTCTTTATGACTACAAGTGTTTGTAGAATGCTACTTTCACATCACTTCCAAAAATAGCCTTTATGACTACCTTATTCAGGATAGCGTTTGACTTATAATCAAAAAGTGATATCCACACATGCAGAACTTGCTTGCATCTCAAGTCTAAGGACGACTTTTAAACCATTTTCGACATTTACTCATGACGAGGATCCAAAAGTAAATATTCAAAGGTTGGGGTATCCAATATGCATCCCTTGTGAATACACATGAGTTTGGCGGGAACAATCCATATATTCAAGGAATATAACCAACACTCACATTTGCCTTACATAACAATATTCCCATATTGTTAACCGACAATGGACATATTTAGAATGATAAAAAATCATTCAAGGATTAAACATGCAAATATAGGATAACAATTATTATATGTATGAATGACAAATACCACGTATCTTCATTCATCAGAAAGTAAAAATTGTCTTACAATCCCAATTATCCAAATACTAAAACAGATATGCATGAAACTAATTAGCAAGTTGAAGTCCAATGTTTCCAACATTCTCAACTATTTCTTTACAAGACAGCTAAATAGTTATCTGAGTAAACTTTCCGAATACTTGATTCAAATTCACATAGTTGTGAAAGATTTGAATAACAAGTTGAGTGTCTTATTGTTCACGTGCATACTATTGCAAGAGTCATAGTATGGACAAGGTAATAGTACCTTTGATAGGGTATTTGAAGTCAACAACATACCTATCTCAGACAGTCATCTTTACAGTTTCTTAAAATGTAAAGTATTCTCATTCTTTAATGTGTAATGCAACAATGCTCTTTGCTGAGCATATCTAGTTAGTAGATTTATCATAAAAGATGAAATCCTACTTTAACTAGAATTAATTAATCTCTAGCATCAGTTGTACACAAACAACATTATGCCTTATATAATTCGTAAACATTTGTATTTAACAGTTATCTAAATTCTCTCAATTAGATATTGTTATCTAAATACTCTCAATTAGATACTGTTGTTGTTAGCTCATCTTGCTCTCATGCAAAAGTAACAACCAGTCTCATACACAATATAATATATATACATAATGAATCCTTAGTTATAAACACAAGGTCTCCATCCATGTAACAAATTATATCAAGTGAAATATACCATTTAAGACTTGCTTCAATGATATATTGCATTGTGTTGGACTTTATTTCCGCATACGTTTATCTTAATAAACATTTATTCCAATGTCGTTTGTTTTATCCTAAAATCACAAGTGAAGTTTCATTCCAATCTCAAGGATTAACATCTAGCTTTGATGGAATGATGCTTTCAATATGTTACACGACATATGAATTTTAAGGAAAAACATAGTGCTCCCACTTGATGTCAGGTGTACTCAGGAGTTATCTTAATTTAATCAGAAACCATATTGTGATTAAACTTAAGATCTCAGCTCCTAGATGCATGATTCAATCCACACTTGGATTCTCTTATCTTGTATACTTTTATAAAGATTATTTAAAACTCATAACCTTTTGATTACACACCGTCCTCGCAAAAGGTAATCATAAAGAAAAGAGTTATAAAACTTAATTGTCATATTACAAATATAGACTCATAACCCTTTTGATTACACATCGTCCTCGCAAGGTAATCATTAAGGAAAGAATTATGATCCTTAATTTGCCAGATTTCAGATTCAAGAAAACATGTATGACAATTAGTTATCTTTATATAATTGATGCGTGTAGAAAAGAAAGATTTAATCATAGTCAATTGCTTGAGTAAGATTAAAAACTCTTGTCACCAGTCAGGCATTAACCCGTATACAATTTTGTCCTTATGAGCCTTTCTTCAAAAGAAACTCATTATAACCTTACAGGTTTACTTTTTGGTCAAAGATCAATCAATCTGATAACATTGATTTGTCTTTTAAGGACTGCATCTTATCATTCATATTTCTAAGATATTTATCAGATCCAAGATGTGATAATTCATCTTATTAGTTAGCAGGTTTACAATGACCCTCTAACTTATATTCCTCAGCATTGATATTATTATATCACTCTATTGATGAGGCATCCTTGCGGATTTATGAATGAGACTTACATTATACTTTGGTTCGACATTTTCATGTTTAACCTTAGTATGACATCAACAAGTGAATTCAGAAGGTTATGTATTTTGTTCTTAAATATCTTCAAGATTTATAGATACTCCCACTTACTTTTGTAAGAAGAGATACTTCTCTAAATACTAAGTATTTAAGCAACAATAAATTGTTCTTAATTGGGACAATAAAATACATTTTACAGTTCTTATCTCTAGCTTGTTAATAATATGCTTCATAAGATATTAACAAATTTCAGAACTTTAATCAAGACATAATGGGATTCATCCCAATCCATAAATAGATAATGTCTTGAATACCTTCTAGGTTGAAACTTTATTGAGTGTATCCATGACACACGCAAAATTCTAACCTTGATAGATTTTGGAGGTAGAGCAATTAAAGTTATCATTAATAAACATAGAACATCGTTTGTTTAACACAATAAACCAATAATACCATAATGATGTGGTATTCTATGAGTATTTGGAATTGTGAGACTCCATCAAAATTCCTTAGACAACTTAATTCTCTTTAGATCAAATACTTGTCAATTGAGTCAAGCCAAATTGATTACAAAGTATTTTAAAACCAAGTGCATGCTATAACGTATATTTCTTTGAATAGTTCAAAACTTCTATGTTCATGTGTTTACAAGAAAACATAACATGTCAAGTATACGTTATAAGTCTTTGATTAATTCAAGGACCTTATTGTTCATGTGTTAATCAAGAAGACATAACAATTTTACTACATACTTTATGTTATGAGTCATTGATAAATTCAAGAACTTTATAATTATGTCTTAACAAGAACATAATTATTCTAACTAAAGTAATTATGAACGCAAACTCTTGAGTTCAATAGTAATTTCAAATTAATTACATACTTCATGATTATGATCATATAATTTAACCATAATTATATTGACTAAAGCATGTAGTCAAGATGTTGAAGTAACTTTACATTATATCTTGACACTTAAATGTAATAGGGCAACAAACAACGCGTGTATTTAAGTCCTAGTAGATTTATTAGCTTCCTTACCTTGCGGTCAAGAGAAACCAATAATCATATTGTTATATGTTGTTCCTTGCACACACGTAAGATTTCTCCCACTTGTGTACGGGACAACATTATTTAATACAATACGACACGCGCTCAAAAGTATAAACAATATGATAGTGTCATAGATATTACAAGTAGATTTCGAACCATAACGTTTAATAAGGAATTGTGGATTATTATTCTATAGATAACTTTTCGGAAAGCAACATCGGAAAGGCAACGGGTTATCTATAAAATAAAATGCAATTTTCCATAAACAATGGTCCTTTCATAAATCGGTAAAGTAATTAAATTAATTTCAAAGCGAGCTAGAAATAATATGGGCAACTAACAAGGAAATGAATCTTGTAGCTCCCACTGAATTTTACAACATTACATGAATTTTTTTCAGTAGTAAATCACAAAGCTCCCACTGGATTTGTCAACATTGTAAGTGTTACATTACCAGTAGAAAGCAAATAGCGATTTATTTACTTTCCTATTCACTCAAAATGCCTACAAGTAGCAATGTACTTAGGTATTGAACTGAGTATATGAATTTCTACTTATGTAGATGAGGGACTAGCCATTCATGCTTTCATTAACTTGAACTTTTTAGCATGCAATTCCTCCTTAATCGGTCTGCCTAGCCACAAGGGTGTTTAGCACTATAAGGAATGAAATGAGTCCAAGAAAATATACCTAGAAGACCTGCTAGCAATTTTCTTTACTCGTTGCGGTTTAAACTCATACATCGTGACAAGTGCAAGATGTCATTTATTTTGGTAGCTATAGACAAAATGTACTCTAGTTACACAAAATATATTATCTTTCAAAGATTTCAGAACCGGAAGAGGGTAATGAAAGATTTAAAAGTGAGTTTAAATATAATTTATAATAATTCAATTATAACCCTATCTTATTCTTGTCAACCAATGAGAAGAGATAGGAGTAAGTCTCACTTTTTCTTACCAGGAAAAGAGACTATGTTTGTCTTCTATGAGAAAACAAACTTTCGTTTACAAATTATGTTGCAATAACACAATCAATCAGAACATAGAAAGTTCAATTTTAGTATTTTTGATAATTAATTTCTTAATTGAATTAACTACCCAATTAATTTACTAATTAAGACTAAGATCCAACTTGACCTCCTACTTGGTAACCAGAGGTCTGACCAGTGAGAAAACAAGTAGGGCAAGAGGTAAGCGACGAGCGTTAATTGCATTTTAATGCAACTCTTAGGTTTATGATACTTGTCAAAACATTAGTCAGCATGTAATAATGTTAAGAGCATGTTTAGTATCATCTTATGCCCTCGATCCAGGTCTGACAAAGAGACTCGAATTAGAGTAAACAACAGAGAACGTGTAAAAATCGTCAAAGGTCTGACCAGTAGGCGAAATTCACCATGGGTTGGTAGGGGTCCAGGGTCTGACAAAGAGACTCAAACCAATTGCACGTGTTCTACGGTTGGATGGCATAGACTTAAAATTTTCCTAGGGGTATGCACATAAATGTGTTAAAAGCGTGTACAAAGAGGCATGCAAAACAACTTTGTATCACTGATTTTAAAAACCTTTAGTAATGACACTGTAGTGACATGCTATGGTTCACGGTAACTCCAATCGAACGCACAAAGAAGCGGAGAATCAGGTCAGCGCGAAGCGTATTAAAAACCTGAGTTCTTTATGAAAAAATCTCCTTAAACTTCTCTTAGAGTTTGTTCTAGTGGATGAGCCGTACTTCCCATGAGTCCATAGCGTCCCGTTTTTAATCTTGAAATCAAGTTTCATTTTTTATAATCTTATTAATTTTCTCGAAAATCAAATTTTACACGAAACAAATAATAGGTCACAATGAACATGTATTTAAACACTATTTAGTAGACTTAATGTATGTTATCATACAAATTTTCACTCTAACACGTTATGTGTTATCTAATGTATGATAATTATATCAATATGTTGATGCTTATTTGCTTTTATTATTGTTATTTTGACTTTTATTAGTCATACAGTACAAAATGGTCATTTTGATTGTTTACTTGTTAATTATAAATGGTCGCTTCAACATTAGAAATGGTCATTTGAATTTTTTAGTCAAACTAATTTAAATTGCCTTGAATTGATCACTAGTTCGATAGAATTGGTCATTTTGACTTTTTTAGTCAAACTACACAAAACGACAATTCAAGTTGTGATACTTGCTCACTATATAGTGATAAATGGTTATTTTGACTTTCTTTACTAAAACAGCACAAAATGGCCTTCAATTGATCACTTACTGAATATAAATTGTCATTTTAATTTTCTTTAGCCATACTGCACAAAATGGAAATTCAAGCTTTGATTCTTGCTCACTATATGGTGATAAATGGTCATATTGACATTTTAAATTCAAACTGCATTTTTTGACGATACTAATTAATTTGCATTTCTTACCACCAAATTTAACATAAACAATTACCTTCATTCATTCATAGCCATAGTCTAACTATCATTATAAGATTATCATCAAAAGACTAACCTGTGTTGGGATTTAACATACTAGGTAACCAGTTTAGCTACGAGTACACAGTGGATTGGATCTAGTTAAGGCACATAGAATTAACACTTAATAAAGTAAATAATTATAACAAAGTAAATATTTACTTACCTCTTGATCTTGAACTTGAAACGAGTAGCGGTTAAATTACCGCCTATACGGTTGCTCACACAAACACGTCAATCGAGTACGAGTTGATTGCTAGTCACCTCCACGAACCAAACACCAAGTGTATGATTGCCTAGTAGCTTGTACCGAAAATCCAACAACCCTTGTAGATGAACCGAAAAACAAACAACCGAAAACTCTTAGAAGGGTTTTATAGTTGTCGAACTAAAAGGATAAGAGATCCGAACCCTTTCGAGTGGATTTACATGTTGTCGAACAATGGAGAACAAAGTAAACCGAAAACCGATTCAAAGCCCTAGAAGAGGGTGCGTTTGAACTCGGCTACAAAAAGGAGTAAATGGACAAGTGAATGCAATTTAACAATTGCATGCAAGTTTAAATATGAACATGCATACAAGTATTAAATTAGCATGCAAACCATATAAACTTGTCTCTGCCTTATGAAATCGTATAAAGAAACAAAACCATTTATGGTTTTTATCACTTCAGCCGAGGATAAGGTGTACACAGAGAACGAGTTATATGCATATATTTATTATATCAGTTTTTGGTGAATATGTGTTGTGAATTGTGATCGAGTGAATTAATTTTATTATCAGGGATAGGGGTGTTTATATAGGCACCAAATTCTAGTTCTAGATAAACTAGGACTCCTCATAATTCTCATCACAATACAACTTTTATCCCTTATCTTTAAAATTGATCCTAAAACCCCCTTCTAGAAGCTATATGGGTCCGCCAACAAGTGACACCCACAAGGTTCAGGTTTTGTCAATTTTAATCCATTCGGTTCATATTTAAATATTTGTTAAGCTAGTTAAACAATTAACGTAATTAACAACTATTTAAATAATTATCGTGAAGTAAAACATACCATAAGTGTTTAACGCGTGTGCCCCCAATAGACTCATATATTCGTAACGTATACGTGCTATCCGACTACCATAATCCAACAGCTCCCACTTGAGAGTTGGAGTATCACCTAACACTTATACCTATAATTGGCAAAGTCTAGCAACCCACACAATTATTTTTACATTAGGACTATTATGAGATAGGAGTTTCAAAAATCATCTCAGCTATTTAATGGTTAATTAATTTCTTGCTTAATCATCATCTTTTTGTTTCAGATACCGTTAAACCATGGATATGGATCCTAACTCATTCCATATAGTTTAACATTATGTTTCTCGTTATAGAAATAATTCAGATATACCAAATGTAATCAAGAATCATCTTGGATTACCATTTGGGTATGGCCATACAATTATCTGATTATTTCTGAAGAGGCGCCATGGTATCTTTCTGCAATTTAAACAATTGAAGGAACAAATTCTTTATTGACTACAAGTGTTGTAGATGCTGCTTCACATCACTTCTAAAAATAGCCTTTATGACTACCTTATTCAGGATAGCGTTTGACTTATAATCAAAAAGTGATATCCACACATGCAGAACTTGTTTGCATCTCAAGTCTAAGGACGACTTTTAAGCCATTTTTGACATTTACTCATGACGATGATCCAAAAGTAAATATTCAAAGGTTGAGGTATCCAATATGCATCCCTTGTGAATACACATGAGTTTGGCGGAAACAATTCATATATTCAAGGAATATAACCAACACTCACATTTGCCTTACATAAAAATATTCTTATATTGTTAACCGACAATGGACATATTTAGAATGATAAAAAAAACCATTCAAGGATTAAACATGCAAATATAGGATAACAATTATTATATGTATGAATGACAAATACCACGTATCTTTATTCATCAGAAAGTAAAAATTGTCTTACAATCCCAATTATCCAAATACTAAAACAGATATGCATGAAACTAATTAGCAAGTTGAAGTCCAATGTTTCCAACATTCTCAACTATTTCTTTACAAGACAGCTAAATAGTTATCTGAGTAAACTTTCCGAATACTTGATTGAAATTCACATAGTTGTGAAGATTTGAATAACAAGTTGAGTGTCTTATTGTTCACGTGCATACTATTGCAAGAGTCATAGTATGGACAAGGTAATAGTACCTTTGATAGGGTATTTGAAGTCAACATCATACCTATCTCAGACAGTCATCTTTACAGTTTCTTAAAATGTAAAGTATTCTCATTCTTTAATGTGTAATGCAACAATGCTTTTAGCTGAGCATATATAGTTAGTAGATTTATCATAAAAGCTAAATTCCTTCTTTAACTAGGATTGATTATTTTCTAGCATCATGTGTACTCAAACAATACTATGCCTTATATAATTCGTAAACATTTGTTTTAACAGTCATGTAAATCACTCTCAATTAGATACTGTTGCTATTAGTCATCTAAACACTCTCAATTAGATACTGTTGTTGTTAGCTCATCTTGCTCTCGTGCAAAAGTAACAACCAGTCTCATACATAATATAAGATATACATGATGTATCCTTCGTTAAAAACACAAGGTTTCCATCCATGTATTAAATTATCTCAATTGAAATATATCATTTAAGACTTAAATGATATATTGCATTGTGTTGGACTTAATTTTCGCATATGTTTATTTCATTAAACATTTATTCCAAAGTCGTTTGCTTTATTTCCTATATTCCCAAGTGAAGTTTCATTCCAATCTCAAGGATTAACATCTAGCTTAGATGGAATGATGCTTTCAATATGTTACACAACATATGAATTTTAAGGAAAAAACATAGTGCTCCCACTTGATGTCAAGTGTACTCAGGAGTTATCTTAATTTAATCAAAAATCATACTGTGATTAAACTTAGTATCTCAGCTCCTAGATACATGATCCAATCCACACTTGGATTCTATTATCTTGTATACTTTATAAAGATTATTTTAAACTCATAACCTTTTGATTACACACTGTCCTCGCAAAAGATAATCATAAAGAAAAGAGTTATAAAACTCAATTGTCATATTACAAATATTGACTCAAAACCCTTTTTGATTACACATCGTCCTCGCAAGGTAATTATTAAGGAAAGAGTTATGATCCTTAATTAGCCATATGTTAGATTTAAGAAAACCTGTATGACAATTAGTTATCTTTATATAATTAATGCGTGTATAAAAGAAAGATTTAATCATAGTTAATTGCTTGAGTAAGATTAAAAACTCTTGTCATTAGTCAGGCATTAATATGTATACAATTTTGTCCTTATGACCCTTTCTTCAAAAGAAACTCATTATAACCTTACATTTACTCTTTGGTGAAAGATCAATCAAGCTTAAAACATTGATTGCCTTTTAAGGACTGCATCTTGTCATTCATAATTCTAAGATATTTATCAGATTCAAGATGTGATAATTCATCTTATTTAGTTAGCAGGTTTATAATGACCCTTTAACTAATATTCCTCAGCATTGATATTAAAATATCACTCCATTGATGAGGCATCCTTACGGATTTATGAATGAGAGTTACATTATACTTTGGTTTGACATTGTCATGTTTAACCTTAGTATGACATCAACAAGTGAATTCAGAAGGTTATGTATTTTGTTCTTGAATATCTTTAAGATTTATAGATGCTCCCACTTACTTTTGTAAGAAGAGATACTTCTCTAAATACTAAGTATTTAAGCAACAATAAATTATTCTTAATTGGGACAACAAAAGACATTTTACAGTTCTTATCTCTAGCTTGTTAATAATATGCTTCATAACATATTAACAAGTTTTAGAACTTAAATCAAGACATAATGGGATTCATCCTAATCCGTAAATACACAATGTTTTGAATACCTTCTAGGTTGAAACTATATTGAGTGTATCCATGACACACGCAAAATTCTAACCTTGATCGATTTGGAGGTAGAGCCATTTAAGTTATCATAAATTAAACAATATGAATATAGTTTGTTTCAACACATTAGACATACCATAATAATGTGGTATTAATATTCAAATTATGAGACTCTATCAGAATTCCCTAGATAACTTAATTCTCTTTGTATCAAATACTCACCAATTGGGTCGAGCCAAATTGAATACAAAGTATTTTAAAACCAAGTGCATGCTATAACGTATATTTCTTGGATGGTTCAAAACCTCTATGTTCATGTGCTTACTAGAAAACAGAACGTGTCAAGTATACATTATAAGTCTTTGAATAATTCAAGGACCTCATGTTTATGTGTTAACAAGAAGACATAACAATTTTACTACTTACTTTATGTTATGAGTCATTGATAAATTCAAGGACTTTATAATTATGTCTTAACTAGAACATAATTATTCTAACTAAAGTAATTATGAACGCAAACTCTTGAGTTCAATAGTAATTTCAAGTTAATTTCATACTTCATAATTATGATTATATAATCGAACCATAATTATATTGACTAAAACATGTAGTCAATGTACTGAAGTAGCTTTATATTATATCTTGACATTTAAATGTAATAGGGCAACAAACATCGTGTGTGTTTAAGTCCTAGTAGATTTATTAGCTTTCTTACCTTGCGGTCAAGAGAAACCAATAATCATATTGTTGTATGTTGTTCCTTGCACACACTTAAGATTTCTCCCACTTGTGTATGGTACAACATTATTTAAAACAATACAACAAACACTCGATTGTATAAACAATATGATTGTGTCATAGATATTACAAGTAGATTTTGAACCATAAGGTTTAATAAGGAATTGTTGATTATTATTCTATAGATAACGTTTCGGAAAGCAACATCAGAAAGGCAACGTGTTATCTATAAAATAAAATGCATTTTTCCTTAAACTACGGTCGTTCATATTCAGAAAGTAATGAATTATTTCAAAGCAAGCTAGAAATAATATGGGTAACTAACAAGGAAATGAATCTTGTAGCTCCCACTGAAATTGACAACATTACATGAATGTATTTTCAGTAATAAAACGCAAAGCTCCTACTGGATTTGTCAACATTGTAAGTGTTACATCACCAGTAGAAAGCAAATAGCGATTTATTTACTTTTTTAATCTTTTAGAATGCCTACAAGTAGCAATGTACTTAGGTATTGAATAGAGTATATGAAGTTCTACTTATATAGATGTGGGACTAGCCATTCATGCTTTCATTAACTTGAACATTTTAGCATGCAATTCCTCCTTAATCGGTATGCCTAGCCACAAGGGTGTTTAGCACTATATGGAATGAAATGAGTCCTAGAAAATTTACCTAGAAGACCTGATAGTAATTTTCTTTACTCATTGCGGTTTAAACTCATACATCGTGACAAGTGCAAGATGTCATTATTTTGGTAGCTATAGACAAAATGTACTCTAATTACACAAAATATTTTATCTTTCAAAGATTTCATAACCGGAAAAGGGTAATGAAAGATTTAAAGTGAGTTTAAATATATTGAGAAAACTTTAATTGTAATCCTATCTTTGTTTTGTCAAGCAATGATAAGATATAGGAGTAAGTCTCACTCTTCTAACCAGGAAAAGAGACTATATTTGTCTTTTTGGGAAAACAAACTCTCGTTTACAAATTATGTTGCAATAACACAATTGATCAGAACATAGAAAGTTTAATTTTAGTATTTTCGATAATTAAATTCTTAAAAAGAATTAACTACCCAAATAATTACTAATAAGACTAAGATTCAACTTGACCTCCCACTTATTACCGGAGGTCTGACCAGCGTATAAACAAGTAGGGCAAGAGGTAAGCGACGAGCGCTAATTGCATTATTAATGCAACTCTTAGATTTATGAGATATATGAATTTAGTAAATCATATAGTAATGTCATGTACATGTTTTGTCTCATCTTATGCCTCGGGTCCGAGGTCTGACCAGGTAACCCGATTT
Organism: Tanacetum coccineum; assembly: GCA_026074375.1. NCBI lineage: Eukaryota > Viridiplantae > Streptophyta > Magnoliopsida > Asterales > Asteraceae > Tanacetum > Tanacetum coccineum. The sequence continues at coordinate 12,049 of BQNB010019704.1, read as the reverse complement.
AAGTCAACCAAAAAAGAACTTGCAAAAATTGACCTGAGGTCTGACCGGAGAGAAAAATTTTGCCATGGGTTGGAATGACCCTGAGGTCTTACCAGAGAAGCCAAACCAAATACACGTGTTCTTAATTTGGTTGGCATAGACTTAAAATTTCACATAGGGATATACACATAAGTTTTATAAAAAAATTATGAAACAAAATCGTGTACAAAGAAACATGCAAAACATATTTGTAGCACTGATGACATCAAATAACGTCTATTTTATAGCATCATTTATCTTATGTTATTTACCCATTTTGTATAGTTATTTCAAAGAATTGTTACTTAATCGTTTATATTTGAGAATTGCAGTAATTATGGAGTAATTGGTGAAAGTTAGCAAAAGGCGTGCATTTTGGAGCTTAAATGAAGATATTTTGAAGATTACTATTCTGAAGACCAATACGCCGTATCCATCAAGGAAGATACGGCGTATCCGTGCCTGCACTCAACAAAGACCACAGAAGAATAAAGCTCAATATGCCGTATCCAGAGAGACTCAATACGCCGTATTCAAAATATAGTATGTGAATATTCTGGAAGATATCAAGCGTGGTTCCTACTTTAAGAAATCCCCAATATGCCGTATTCAATCCTTGGATACGCCGTATCGAACCGACTTCCAGACCTTATAAATAGAAAACTCAAAAATGAGTTTTAAGTGTGCTAAATCATATTCTCGATACCTAAACCATAAAAGTCGATTTTCAGAGGAGAAAAAGAGTAGAAGAGGTCGAGCAACGTTATCAATTCCATAGGAGACAACGTGTAATTCCATATACTTTAGTAATCGTTCAGTTTTTGGTATCATTCGTTAACTCGGTTAGTTTACCTTGGCTAAATAATTGCTCTTGTATTTATTATGACATTTGAAGGCTAATACCTTCGGGTATTAGCCATTATTATGAAGATCTGAATGTTTGGTATTTGTTTATCTCGATTTCTTGATTTATCGTTGAATGCTTGTTTATGTTTATCAATTTATACTTGTTTACGCGCTTTTGTATGCGACCTATCATTCAACTGGATCTAGTGATATGGACCAAGTAGATCTAGAGTCTGGGATAGCTCTCCATATAGTAATTTATACATCTAGAATCATAGGATCATAAATATTGTCCTTCTAAATCTGTGTCTAGGATACGCTTCAGGCTTAACTAGTTAATTGGATATTGCCAATGGTTTATTGATCGTGTTGACTAGCAGGTGACCTAGATAATTCAACAAGTAACATTCTGATTCCATTGGATAGTTGGACAAGTGGACTACTAGTGTATAAACTACCATTAAGCGGTAAGTGGGTAAAGTCTCTATGAGCTAGGGTTTAACAAGATCACCATTGCTTTAATCCCTAAGATAGATTATAATCAGCAAATAAGGATGCTTTATGCGGATGCTTTAATTATGATAGAATTAATGTGTCTAGGTCTTAGGATGATGTAACGCCTAAGTCTTAAGAATGATATGCCACCTCGAGAGAAGAAATCATTGCACTTAATAAACAAACCAACTTTCTAATTGGATTAATAATGGTTAATACAATTTTCTTATATTTGGCTCGACCGCTCTTTTATCTTTTGTTTATTAGCTCGCGTGGGTTAAAGTGCCTTGAATTGATTGTAGTCACCAACCAAACCGTGCCAGTCTCTCAGGCTAAAAACCCCCTTTTCCCGTTAGAATTAGGATTTAGACTGACATAGGTTTAGAATAGGATAGAATTAACATAGATTAGATAACCAAGATATTAATTAAATTGATAGATTTAACCTCGCTTCAAGTGTTCGACACCCTACTTACCATGAAACTACTACCGATCGGGTACACTGCCCGTTAAAGTGTTATTTTTGGTTTAGTCGGCAAAATATAAATTTAAAACTTAAATAAATAAAATATACACCACACAACGACACAATTAAGTTTTTGGCGCCGTTGTCGGGGAGTGAAAATTAATCTTGATTTTGATATTTTTTTTAACATTAGATTAGATATAACCCTTAGGATTAGTGTAATTTAGATTAGTGTATATTCTTGTATATTATGTAAATTTTGTATATTTTTCTTTAATTGTTTGCTTGTATATATTTGTGTTTAATTGTTTGCGCATTTAATTGTTTTTCTTAATACATTGTTCTGCTCGATAGCTGAATACGGCGTATCCAATTTTCTGTCCAATACATCGTATTCATTCAATTGATTAATACGGCGTATCCACTTCCATTGGATACGGCGTATCGATTATCTGATAAAGTTCTCTTCGATTATCGAACTTAAAGCCTAAATTTTTTGTTGCCTTTCTCCCGCTGGTTCTACTGATAATTTTCTGGATATTTTTCTAGTAAGAATGACAAAGGTTATCAAAGGAGAGTTTGAGAAAATTAAGGATGTTATGGTCGAAGATGTTTCGCTCACTTGCGATACACCACTTGAAGTTTTCAACAATAAAGTCAGTCGATTATGCAGAATGGATGACGATTCAGAGCATGAAGCTGATGATGACATGGGATATGGTCCGTCTGATGTTGCATTTACTGAATGGTTGGGATCAAAAATTTTCAACTACAAGACAATGGATCATATTACCAAAAAAGCATTATGGATTTACTGGATCAGAGGAGATGATGAGGTTGAGCTCACAGATGAAGAATCTTCTAATGATATGTATGAAGTTGTCAAAGTCTTTAGGATAACTTATTTGATTTTGAAACACCTATGTGCAAGGAATTCAAAGAATTTAACTATCTTTTGCAAATCGATCCAGACTTACTTACTAAGTACATTGAGTGATTCAAGACCTATGAAGACTACAAGAATGATTGGATCTATGAATGGAACAAGGACGTACCATGGGTCGATGAGAAGCTATGGACTAACGCTGGAGTTTGGACCAAACCCACACTAGTTAAACATACTTGCAAGCCTTTCAACTATAAGACTGGATGTTCGGAATTACCAACATGTAGTTGGATGGATGATGGATACTGTAATGGAGGAAACTTACCCAGAACTTACATTATTGGAAACCAACTCCGTTATCAAGATTACGAATGGTACGAGGCTTCGGAAGAAAGTAAACTAAAAGATGATGCTTTAAGAAACAAAGCTATCATGAAAGGATTTATCAAAGATGATGACGACGAGTCACGTTACGAACAAATGAGATGATGAAACATATATGCAAACTATGATGATGCTTATGAGATAAATCATGATGATATTGAGAATGAAGAATTATGTGAAGTTCATGAGCTACCGGTGTGCAATATAAGGAGATATATGATGATCAAATATTCGTTCAATAATGATGAAGAGTATGTTGCTGTAAAAGAAGACGAATACGATGATCCTACAATCACAAAAGAAGAGGCATGCCGAGCTTACAAGAAATCTTTCAGAAAATGGACGAAGGATGGATGGTGACTAAAACCAAGTAAAGAGAAGCTAAAGAAAAGTCTAACTTAAAGACTTCACTGTAAACAAAAGTGCTTCTCGGGAGACAACCAGGATTGTTATTTAATTTTATCGAGTCTGTCTTCCCAGACATCAATACGGCATATCCGCTCCATACCATACGGCGTATTGATTGTCTGGACATTATCAGTCTTTATTTTTTATTGCACTTTAAAAACATTATTGTCAGTTCTGGAATACGGCGTATTCACTAACCTAATACGCCATATCCACCAAAACTGACCCGTATTTGTTTAGTTTAGTTTAAATTAACCGTAGGTACCAAGATAGGAATACACACGTTTTTCCTATATTCTATATAGGACCTCGAGAAAGAAAAGAAATCAACAATGTTGGTGGAGAATCTACGATCTGGAAATTTTGAAGTGTTGGAGTCATGAAACTTTAAGGCGACTGTTCAACACGAATTCTTGCTAATAAACTCAACATGGAGAATCTACCGAGCAAATATCAAGGGAGTTTCTCATTCTAATTCTTTTAAATTCCCTTATTTAATGTTTTATATATACAACGAGGACGTTGTATAATTCAAGTGGGGGGATGGAATTAGAATGTTTACTTGTCCTAATTTTCACACTAAAATGCTTAAAATATGCTCAAATTTAATTTTTTTTCAAGCATACTTTTGTTAAATTACTTGTTACATAACCCGCACACAATAACCCTTATTAGATATTATGAGGATTTAGCCTTTCTATTTCTAAATGTTTACCCAAATTCCACAAAATATGAGCGTGCTGGTGATGTTGTAGACTTTAAAACTTGGCTTGGTATATCACTCAAGACCATAGTGATGAGTACTATGGATTTAGATGGAGTAACTTGTTTAAATTGGTAAATTTTAGGATTACACTCAAATCGCCTTTACATGTTGCTTATTAACTAACTACACCGGTTAGTGAACCTCTCGTTTAAACCCTTTTGCACTCTCATCTTTAGAGTGATGATCCACTAGAAAAATCCGTAGAGCCAATCCTTTAGGAATTACACCAACTATTTGTTTCGTTACACCCTTACACCTTAACCTACCCTGTTAGATTAAGTTTAATTTACAGTTGCTAGTTGCTTAAAGTGTAAAGTTTGTATTTCCCGAGTCTTGTGTCATTTTCTATCTCTGGTGCGGTTGGAAATTTGCACATTGCAAATAGGAATGTATATTAGTAGTCAAAACTCATGTGATTTTACTACCGTCACAATTAATGGTGAAACCGAAGAACGAAGAACTACCCGAAGAAATTGTCTGAAATTATTATGATCGTGAAGATGGTGAAACTATACCGAGATTTGAAGCATAGGTAAAAAAAGAGAAAAATTGCAACAAAAAAGAGAAGGAAAGTTTGAAGATAATTGTTTCGCAAAGAGCATTACCGAAGGAATTACACAAAGGATCGATTATTCGTTGACACGTCTCAAAAAATCAATGATGTAGAGTATTGTACAAAGTGGAAGATAGCCACTTACCTTGTAGAGTATGTAAAGTTTTGGAAAGATTGGAAAGTTGACCGTTACGGGAACGCCAACTTAGGTTGTTGTTTTTAATCTATGATCAAGACGTTGTAAATAGTCGTGTCTTTATCATGGTAATGGTCGGGAAAAGTTTATAGCAACTTGTACTTTAGGCTTAATCTATTTGTTTATTGATTTTTATTTAACAACAATTTACTTCCCTCTCACCTAATGATTAGCCGTTGGTTTTACGCGAATGAGGACTTGTTCGAGCGTGCATGTCTATTCTGTCGTTACGGCCATGTATGCATGTCTTAGCTGCCTCGTTGGTTTACGACTTTTGGTGAAAGTTAGAAGGTTCCTACCCTATATCATTCTTCATCCTAACTGTTGGTTAAACTCGAATGAGGATGTGATCGAACACACATGTCTATTATGTCGTTATGGCCGTGTATGTGTGCTTTAGCTACCTTGTTGGAATGGTACTTTTGGTGAAAGATTGTAGAATGATTAACCGTAAGCCTTTCCATACAAAAACATATATTTACCTTTATAAACTTGTTACTCCTTGGCTTTAGTGGTGGAGATGTGTATCCTTGCCAAGCTTATGATAGAATACTCATTACGACTGAGCAATTGAGCGAATTAGTTATATGTTACCACATAGATTAGTTGAGTGATTTGAGTATTTTCATCTTCCTATTTCGTGAGGTGTTTGGTTGTGTACTTGTAATGGATCGAATAAATGCTTTAACGAAAAATATCCTTAGGGATACATTTTTATAAATTCTTAAATGCTAATAGGACATGTTGGATTAAAGGTGGGGGGTTACTTGTGTATCAAATAATGTCTATTTTATAGCATCATTTATCCTATGTTATTAACCCATTTTGTATAGTTATTGCAAAGAATTGTTACTTAATTGTTTATATTTGAGAATTGCAGTAATTACGGAGTACTTGATGAATATTAGCAAAAGGAACGCATTTTGGAGCTTAAATGAAGATATTTTGAAGATTACTATTCTGAAGACCAATACGCCTGATAACGCCTAAATTATATATGTTTTTGGCGGCGTTATTTGCATTTATTTGATCATTTCTCATGAACTTTTGGTACTTAATCAAGTATATTTGCTATTATAGGTACATGATATGTGTTGTGGAAGAAAACGAAAGAATACATGAAGAATTGAAGCTTAAACGAATAAATAACTCAAGTTAATGATCTCCCGACACCTGTTCACTGCTTTGGCCATAACTCGGTCATACGAACTCTGTTTTAGTTGATTCAAGCGGCCACGGAAAGAGAATTCAATTATTTACAACCATGAAAAATGCCAACTATTGAATATGCAGAAACTGCGGCGGTTTTGGCCAAAGTATGGCGTACTTTTTAGTCTGAGGAAAAATTAAATGCAATTTTTTTTTTTTTTTTCAAATGCTAAGTGCATTGAACACCTGATGGCGCGCACTTTGGCCTATTTTTAGCCTATAATTACACAGCCACTATTCACCTCATTTCCATATCTCTTACACACCTCCACAACATTTCTCTCATCAATCCTCACCATATAATCATGAATCTACAAGTGTGGTGACAGCACCTTAAGGGTTCGGGTCGATTGTAATAGATATCCTGGGTTATTGATAATAGTTTTCGGTTGGGAAAACTTGTAATTGCCTTCTTTGATCTTGTAAACATTGGTATAATTTCTACAACTCTTTTAATATGAAGTTTTATGGAATTTATATGATTGTTATGATCTTTATCTCTTTGATTATGGAGTAGTATGTTTATGTTTGTTTGGGCAATATGTGATCTTTGATATGTAGTGTTTGGATATGAGTTTATTGAATTGGTAAAACATATTTTATATAAGAAATGCGAAAGGTTTCCTTTTATTACATGTGTTCTATCAATCCATCTAATATATTGGTTATAATAACTTATAAAGGCCGAAAGGATTTGTTGTATTAATCGATATAACTAGTTATATTTAAAGGCCGAAAGGATTTATAACTTGTGATAACTCTATTTTAAACACTATTCCAAACACATCATTATCTAAGTGATCATTACATAAACAAACTACCTTAATCATTAGATTGAATCATCTTTTAATCACTTTCGTTATAATATCCGATATATGCAAGATTTGGTTAATTTGATCCGTGACAATATTATTAACCTTAGCACCTTTAATTACAAAACTGTGCGTGGAAATCCTTCAATTCCGTGGAACGAACTTGGACTTACCTAAATAAAGGCTATATATACACGTACTGAGTATACTTCTGAGTGTTGTGTTTTTTGTAATATTCGGTGTTATTTCTAGTATTATAAATTTAAAGCTTGCAAAACACATATCAAGGGTTTTGAGCGCAGCTTGCCGGGGAAGTTCGGTTTAAGTTGTTATAGTTTGTTGCTTATTTCTGGTGCTATTTTGTTTCACAAAATTTTCAAGCTCGCCATACCATTTTCTGGCAAACGCAACCCAAAAATTTCTATTTTTTCTTTAGGAAGTACGCCGCACATCATGTTTGTGCGCTGGTTTTCCTGAAAACCCAGGAAGTACGCCGTACTTTACCCAAGTACGCCGCACTTTCTGCAAATTAATATTACATAAAAAAAAATCTTATATCCAAATACCAAAACCCAAAAACCCCTAACTTAACTTAGTTCTTCTTAGGTTCTATAATCATTTAGAATTGTATTTTAGCTGATTATATGCCTTGTGTATTTGTAATTATCTAGTTTATCATAATATTAAAAAAACAACATTAAAATTCCAGGAAAAGCCGGCGCACTTTTCCTAAAGTACGCCGTACCTATCCAAAAAAAAAATTTTCTTTTATTTATTTATCCTTATTTGCTATATATAATTAAATTAAAATATATCTATATATAAATATATAAATCTATAAAAATAAAAAATTATAAAAAAATTATAAAAAAAATATATGAAAATATATATTTTATTTTGAATATTATCCTATTAGCCTTAAATATATATATAAAAATGCATTTTTGTCAAAATGCTTAATTGTGATTAATTCCCCTATCTTTCGGAAAACAACTAATTAAATTTAATTTATAATTTAAATAAAAAATTTTTATACAAGGACTATGGTAAATTTAATATGTTCGAAAAGAATACATTAGGGTATCAAATCTTAACCATAACTTACTATTGTTAATGATTTTGTCGTTATAACTAACCTATGAAGAGGATGTTGAAACCCATCCCTACAAATATTCATCTCGTTCCTAATGATTAGCCTATGTGGTAAAATGCTAAGACTTGTCAGCAATCGTCTCCTAATTCTATGTTGTTTGGCTTATAAACTCGCATGTTGTGACAACTTTGTTTATTCATCAGTAAACCAATTGAAAATATTTTGGGAAAATAAATTAGATGGTTATCTCGCGGGCAGTATCCGCTATGACCACATCTGTGAATTCCTCGCAATCTGCAACATGTTCAGATACGGTAAAACGCAGAGTGAAGCTGTTAAGCTTTTGATATTTCCTTTTCTTTGTGCGATAAAGTATAAACTGGCTCTTAACGATCTTAAATTGAAAGAGGTCTATAAATGCTGTGGAAACAAATTTAGAAGAGATTTTATAAACAGATTCTTTCCACCTTCGTTATTTAACCGTCTTTTACTTGAAATCAGAAATTTCTCTCAACTCATATGTGAAAGTCTAACCAAAGCCTGGTTACGACTGAAGAGCATGCTTTGAAAATTTCAAGGGCACAGTCTGACCAAAGGATCTATTATTCAAATATTTTATCACAGGTCTAGACGAAACAAACTCCAAGGAATCCTAGACGGTAACAGCTGGAGGAATCTTCCTCTACAAAAATCCAAATTAAGCTTTTCAATTTCTCGAGGACAAAGTCCTTTTCAAACATGATTGACCCATTAAATCTGAAAATGAACATCATCAAAAGTCTGTTTCCTTCACCGATGGAAGTGATAGTAATGATGATAATTATCGATTAATGAAAAAATTAGATGCCTTAACTATAAAAATAGATTCTCAAATTACAAGCTTAAATGAAGAATTGGAAGATATGAGTGAGAAATATAATGAGCTTAGAATTTGAAACGCTTCTAAAAACAACATAAACGATGACACGCCGATGAACGTCATGAAGCCAATTACATCCAATCTAAAGATTATCAAAACCAAGATTTTCATAATTCGTTTTCTCGTCAATCCCATTATGATCCTAATGATTATGAGAAATCGCTCACAGAATTAACATTGATGAGTGAGGATATGATCTTCAATAAGATTTCAAATAAGACGTATCCGTAGCATGAGATCGGTTCATTAGAACTTTTTGCCTGGGGTACGATCGGTTTAAAACATACCGGTTATTTCCTAAGGAAAAGCGTTTTATTTAAAACCGTCAACCAAGAGCCTCAAGCTAAAACAGATCTTGAAAAATTAATCACTAAATTCTTGGATGGTCAAAGAGTTACAAATATGTTTTTCAAGAACAATGTTAACGATATGATTTTAAAAATGAAGCAAAATGAAAAGAATTTCCAAATTAAAATTAAAATGATGGAAAGAAAATATAGAGGATGTTGGTCGAAACTTATCAAAATATCTTTAGAACAAACGATTTAGACTAGAGCCACAACTCCCCTCAAGGATCAAAACTGGAACATCGTGAATGGCAGTTTATTCTCGGGATTGTGAAAAGTCTCTGATTATTCTCTGAAAAACTAAAAAAGTATCCACCACTCTAATTATCGTTACAATAAAAATCAGAAAAGATAAACCTATTAAAAACATCAAAAAATGAGGACTATCAAGTGGTTAAAAACAAAATGAATATCATTCCGTGAGTACACAACAAAATCCCATTACCCTTAACATTTGAAATGTGGAATGGATTCCCACTTGAACCGTTTATTTTGTTAAGGTACTTAAATCAAAATAATAATAATTAGTAGTTGTAATAGTAAATTATAATTAAAAATTAACTAATTATATTATTTATATATATATATAAAACTAAAAATTTGCTGTTTGAAAGTTTTTGATGTACATGGGCCAGTGTATTTCTTACTCGATTTCTGCATCCAAAAAGAAATTTATCGAACTTTCTGGGTGTGTTCGCTGGAAACTCTCACGAGACTATAACTCGTCCACTCGGGACACCGAGGGGTTTAAAGGCTTGTTGCATGCGCTAAATGCAACCGTGGTGCCTATGAAAGTGCGATTTTGTATTTAATGTTTTTCTCGTAGTTGTGTCTATTTTGCAGATTAAATAAAACAGGTGGAGCTTGGATTGGTGGTTGGCATTTTACACTTGGAAACTTATATAATTGGAGTATTATATTACATGTGGTAGAATACACATGCTTGGCGCTCCGTTTCACTCCAGAATTCAACCAAGAACTTAAGAACCTCGGGAAGTACCATTTTTCCTTAATTTCTCCTATTTTCTATATTTATCAGTTCTCGCATCGAGGGCAATGTTCAATTTAAGTGTGGAGGGGTAGCAAATAGGAAAAATTAATCATGTCCCTCTATGTTTGCCCTGCAGAAATTTTCAAACTTTAAACTGATATTTTCTAGAAAATTTAAAATTTTAAAAATTTATATATTGCTTTTCCAAAAAAAAAAGAAAATGCATACGCTTAGTAAGGCAAATCCAACTGGATTGACATTTTAACTAGCACAAAAATCAACCCACTTAAATTGTAAGGATTTAGAACTTAAGGAATTCGGGTACCCATCTTTGATACCCAAGATAATTTTTGCCTTTAGCTTGTTCGAGTTAGGGTTGAATGCAGTCATATGTGTCTATTCCGTCGTTACGGATGTGTACGTATGGTCTTTGTCGCCTTTTCTGGAACATTGGTATTGGTATAAAGTTATATGAGTGGGCCGGTAATTTAGTAGCTCCAGAACTTGTGCTTGATCATCATTTACTAGACCGCAGTGAGGTTAATTTATAGACAAAGTCGTATGATAAGAGGTGAAATAAATCCCTATGTAATCATGTATCTGCAGCACTCGCTTTTAGTGTTGAGATCCCCAAAGTATCCCAAGAGCAAGAAAAATATGCTCGATGAAGAAGAAGTTTTGTGCCAGCCTTAGTTATCGCAGTATCTGGAATGAAAAGAAATCTTCAAAGAAAAAAAAAGAAAAAAAAGAATAAAGCAAAATTTTTGGACATCGGAATCAAGTATCTTTATTCACCCTCATCAATATCACTTTAGTTGCCTCTTGGAGTATTTTTTGTCTATGTGCTCACGCCACAAAAACGAACAGGTTTATGTGTTACGTACAAGCCTATGGTAGTTGTCTAATTATGGTCCTGTGCAAATTTGAGTGCTTCTTCACAATAGCATAATTTAACCCAAATCTAATGGCCTGAAGAATTTAAAATCAAAAACACTATCCTATGTGAGTGATATGTTATATGCTAGCCTGAAGTTATCTAAAATGCAAACTCTTATAAAAATCCAAATTTTCTCCACGTCACGACAAATGATTTTATTTTTCGCTTCTATTGCTTAAGGGCAAGCAATAAGCTAGGTGTGAAAGGATTTGATAACGCCCAAATTATACATATTTTTATGGCGTTATTTATGTATATTTGATCATTTCTCGTGAACTTTTGGTACTTAATTAGCTTGAATTGCTTATAGGTTCACTTGAAGACACTACAGACCCAAGCTCTAGAATTTATACACTATGGGAGGCGAATACAAGAAAAGTAAATATTTCTAGCTAAAATTCAAGATGTGCGCCACACTTTCCTTTGAAGCCAAAACAGCCGCACTTATAATATTGTGCACCGCACTTTCTCTCAAAGTCTGAAGAATTAAAGTCTATTAAATGCACCTGCATTAACTCCTCAAAACCGCCACACTTATTTGTAAGTGCGTCTCACTTCCAGTAAAACCATTAAATGCTATCGCATTAACACCCAAAGTCCCTCGCACTTTTTCCTAAGTGCGCTACACTTTTCATCCAAACTTTCCTATAAATTGAGGACGAATTTTCATCCTCAAAGCATTCCAATCTCAATCCATTCTCATTCTACAAACCATCTCCCACA
>BQNB010019703.1:55494-66474 GCA_026074375.1 Tanacetum coccineum | reverse complement strand
AGGACGGAGTCTCGTTTCTGATATCTGTAATGTTCGATGATTCACGTCAATGAGGCTTATGGATGTAAGTATTCAACTTACTTGGCAGTACTACGATATATCGCGACCTAAGTCTTCGTACTAATGGCCTGAAATGAATAGTTCAACTATCTCTCTCGTCGATATGTGCTTATCTGGCTTAAGGGGGTTGCATTACCTATTGGATAAAGTTGTACAAGCTGGGATGTATCGTGACTTAAGTCTTCGCACTAGTGGACCGCTCCAGGACCCAACAACAGCAACCATAACAACAATAACTATAACAAACGGTGATGGGATGTGAAGAGTGATGATATTTCAAGAAACAGTATCCCCAGTATAAAATTCAACAAATGGGAGGAGCTCGTGGGAGAGATTATGCGATAGATGGCGGAATATGGTACTCGGTCGTTAGTTCGAGGATGAATCAACTCCATTAGCTCAAGAGTGTAACAAGTCTGTTAGCTCCACCAACAGTTCATGATCGTAAAGATTTGTAACAGCAAAAGTAATAAATTAAGAATGAGATAAGGTAGCTTAAGTGAGGCCTTAAGATTCTGCTGAGTGGTAAGACACGATTGTGTTTCTAGACCTTTTTAACGGATTCCAGTGATTATCGGGTTCGAGAATACTCGTTTCATATTGGATACCTTTAAGCCCACTCATTTATAATTCATTATTTGCATAAAGAAGCGTCTCAATTTATGTAAATAATGAATTTATAAACTTATGGTGGTGATTTATAATTTATTTATTTAAATGCAGAGGCATCCCAATCCATTCAAATAAAGAGATTATAAATCATTCTACCTAATAATTTCCGATGCAATACGCGTACTCACATAACCTTCAAGGTGGTGGATGACATGACGATGCATGTGCTTCTAATGAGTATGGGACAAGTGTTTAAAACTAGTCTTCGAAGACGAGGAGTAAAACTATTTGGGAGATCGATATCGAGTTCAAGATAGTTAATGAATACTCGGTTAGAGTAAATACGATAAAGGTCTTTATGAACGAGTTACCATAGCAATTATCGTATCAATCCTCCTAGTACAAGCCTCGCCCATACAAGACTTGTAATACTTAGATTCACACATAATTCCATGAAAACAAAACTGTGACGGGTTTCGTATAAAACGATATTGTATAAGATTTTGAAAAGTTTTAGAAGCTATTGTATAACTTACAATGTCTGAGAACGAAGTGAGACCATTGTGCAACCCACAATGTCTAAGAAGTAAAATGAGACCATTGTGCAACTCACAATGTCTAAAAGGTAAAATGAGACCATTGTGCAATTCACAATGTCTAAAAAGTAAAATGAGACCATTGTGCAATTCACAATGTCTTAAGAAATGTTTTGGTATTCATATAAATAACTCTTATATAAATAAACGTACGATATACGCAAAAGTGATGCAAGCATATATATTATATATATGTATGTCATGTAAGCACTTAATGTAACAAGTAATGTAAGCAAGTAGTGTCTATACACTTTAAATTTTTTGATGTAATGCAATGTTTGTGAAAACGGTTATAGTCTAGGGTAAAATATGCAGCCTAGTTCTCTATAACCAGTGCTCTGATACCAATCTGTGACACCCCCAAAAATGTGTTGCAGCGGAAATATGTCCGGGGGCGTTACTTCATAATATAACAGCACAAGACACAAGAGAACGACCTCTAAATGTGTCGTTTGAAAAGTAATCTCGTTGATTTCCTTGAAATTTATATAACATTTGTCCGATAATTGCATCACAATGAAAAGCTTGAAAACAACCCAACAAGATTTGATCATTTGTATGTAAGTAGAATCCATAAATGAAATCTTGTCAACTTTAGACTTCAGTGCACATCAAGTAAGCCAAGCATCTAATTCACCTGAGAAAAACATGCTTAAAAAGTGTCAACATAAAGTTGGTGAGTTCATAGGTTTTTGTAAGTACAAATGTTGAACCAAAGTTCTGTAAAGTATGTATGATCGTTTCGATCCTTAAATGTTCTTCCAGAATGTATGTATGATTTTTAGAAATCAAAGAGTTGTAAAGTATGTATGACCATTTCATTCCCCAAATAGTCACAAAAATGTACATGTGAAAATTGGACCGCAATTGTCCAAAGTATGTATTGCCACTTTATTCAAGGCAACGTAAATATTCAAGTGTGTATAAAATAATGATTACAATTACTCTAAGTTCATGAAACCGGTGCACTAATATGTACCCATCGCAAGTGTCTCCTCCAAGAACACCCGGGCATTTATGGAAAGAATATGTACCCATTTGTAGTTGTCCCCTCCAAGAACACCCGGGCAGTAATGTACCCCTTGCAGGTGTCCCCTCCAAGAACACCCGGGCAGTAATGTACCCCTTGCAGGTGTCCCCTCCAAGAACACCAGGGCAGTAATGTTGTTATCAGTTCAATCCGCTTAAGCTAATCCGTAATCATTTCAAAAGTAATTGTATCCATGTAAAAGCAAGCAATGTGTTTCGTCCCTAAATAAGTAATTGAGTATTGTATCTCATCGCGAGATATATAAATGAGTATGTAAACCAATTTGTAATCAACCTTGTAAATGCATTTGTAAACAAGCATGTTCTCACCCCAAAAATATATTTAAAACAAGTAAAACGTGGGGCTATAAACTCACCTCGATGATGTGGAACAATTGGCAGAAATGCACATATTAAGCACAGCACAAACGGAAAACCAGAACGGCTCGACCAAGTACGGTTTATCTTAACGACTATGACCCACTAGCCTAGGATAATGTATTTGGGTTTTCCGATGGATGGTTACATCAACGCGACACGTTGATAAAAGATTTAGATTCTAAGTTGTAATAGTTTGGTGGTTGGTTAAATAAAATAAATCGAAAAGTAAACCCAAAGTATGTAATATATTATGTATATATTACATATGAAAAATCAAAATTATATAACTCATACTGTGAATTATATAACAAAGACAAACAATCCAAATTAATATGAAGTATATAATACTTTGCAAGTATTATATAAGAAGTGTGAGTAAATAATTAAACCAAACAGTTTGACACGTTTTCGGAAATCACCACTTAATTAAATAAAAAGTTCTTGCATAGATGTAAACGTAAGTTTTAAGGTTACAAATTATGTTAGACGATGTCTGTAAAGCTTTTACAACAGTTATGATGTTATCTTCTAGTTGACAATTATAAAATATAAAATAATATTTTATAAATTTGTATTTCGTTTCCTCGACGGTTCTAGCTAAAATAATTATCTCATTTATAAAAGTATAGAAATTTATATAATTTTTGACATGACTTATTCGTTTATGTGACATTTCCCATTATTACAAAATTCATTGTTTTTCCCCTTTTATCAAACTATGTTGCAATATACTTGCGTGATCAATATATATAACTAGACGAGATCAAATAATATATAACACATTTATTTAACCATTAACCACCATTTAATCCGGTTTTATATTTATAAAATCTTACGATATATTTATTAATCGATTTATATAAACCAAACGCACCCTTGTGGTGAATCTGTTAAACCAAACGCACCCTTGTGGCGTTTTCTGTTAACCCAAACGCACCCTTATGGTTTTTCTGTTAACCCAAACACACCCTATTCGGTTTTCTGCTAACCCAAACGCACCCTTTGTGGTTTCCTGCTAACCCAAACGCACCCTTATGGTTTTCCTGCTCACCCAAACACACCCTTATGGTTTTCCTGCTCACCCAAACACACCCTTATTGTGTTTCTCTTAACCCAAACGCACCCCTTGGTGCAATCTGCTAAACCAAACGCACCCTTATGTTGTAACTGTAAAACCAAATGCACCCACTGTTGTTGTTTATGTTAAACCAAAAGCACCCTATACGTTTTCTGTTAAGCTAAACGCACCCTTGTGGTGATTTTATTAAACCAAACGCACCCTTGTGGCGATTCTATCAAACCAAACGCACCCTGGTGGTGTTATAACAACCAAACGCACCCCTGCTGGTGCAAACTAAACCAACGCACCCTTTCGGTGACTAAGCAAGACCACACGCACCTTTGGTGCTTTTATAAAAAAACAAACGCACCCTTGGTGCCTGAGACAAAACCACATGCACCCTTTTTGTGACAAACCCAAACCGAACGCACTCTTTGCTGGTGCTAAACCCAAACGAACGCACCCTAATTGGTGGTTGATGGTGACGAGTGTGATGGAGGTGGTGGTGAGGTGATGCGACGACGGCGGTGGTGGAGTGGTAGATCGGGATGAAGGTGGTGGCGATGATGTTGATGGTTCGGTTGTGGTGGTGTCGGATGGAGGAAATGGTGAATGTGGTGTGGAGATGATATCGGCGACTGGCCGGAGTTGGCCGGAGGTGGCCGGAGCGGCGACGGCTGCTGGAAAAGAGAGGGAGAATGGGAGTTGGAGGCTATGCTAAAAATGAAGTAACACTAATCCTTTTTTATTTATACCCAAAAGTCTAAAAAAATGCGACAAGCCTAAGATAGTTAAGGGTTATTTGTTGTAAATATTATCACAGGGACCAATAGTGTAATTTTTGTTAAATATTGGTTCGGGACTCGTTTAGGATAGTTAACGATTTATTCACAACACGAAAATTACAACGTTGCGTTCAAAATGATTTTTTCGCATAAATATATAGTATTTATACGACTAGAATTTAATAAATGTATTAATAAATATTATTTTAAATGTCCTATTATTTATTTGTGTAGCCATCGGGTACCTTTTGTCCGTAAATAAAACTTTAATTTAAATATTCGCATTTTAAGACAACGTTCTTGAATAAATTGATACATACTTTATTAAATATTCTCATTAACTAAATTGTGATAAGTAAATATAAATTTAAATTTAATTATTTTTTGTCGGTACGCGTTGTTCTCGTTTCTAAAATTTTG
The DNA here is from genome assembly GCA_026074375.1 of Tanacetum coccineum. Taxonomy (NCBI): domain Eukaryota; kingdom Viridiplantae; phylum Streptophyta; class Magnoliopsida; order Asterales; family Asteraceae; genus Tanacetum; species Tanacetum coccineum. Next base: position 61,531 of record BQNB010019703.1, on the reverse strand, counting down.
CGAGGGTATTTCGGTCATCTTCTGCTTGTTGTTTTACGAATCAAGTCTTTAGAGTCCAAGTCGTGAAAACGGATTTAGCGGGATCATTATGATAAGTCAACTAGGAATAACATATATCTCTCGTTTTCAATCAAATAAGTGAAAATAAATTTTGCACATGAGAGGATGTGTAATAATAAATTATTGATTTAATATTTTAAATAAGTTCCGAAAAATTACCTGTTACTCGTAATACGTTTTTATTGACAAAAAAAGACAAAAGTCAAAAAGTCAATCTGGAACCCAAAAAGTCAAGGGTAAAATAGTCCCATTTACAAATTCCCAAAAATTGCCGTGTTGTTTACAATGATGCTCACGATGATCATAACATCATGAGGGAAGAAAAATATAAGCTTAGTATTGGCCTAATATGAGAGATAAGATATTAGTATATTTGGGGAGAAAATGTAAGGTCAATTCAAGTATATGAAAGGGGAGAAGATATAAGCAAGAATATATGGGACAAATCAAGATACTAGCAAAGAAATTGAATCAAAGAAATCGTTATGGTAAAAGTAGTTTGATTAAGAAGATAAGATTCATATTCAAGATTGAGGTTACTTCATCAAGTGTTTTGAATAAGCTGTAGTGTTTCATTAACTTCAAAGATCGATCGAGATAGCCGGTTCGACATTTGCATGGAATTACTTCTCAAGAATATCGACATTGTCTTCAGACAATCAAAGTTTACTACTTCAATATTCAAGAGATGAAAATGTGATTGAGGGGGAGCTTAAAGAGTATGAAGATTCATGTGAAAAGTCAAGTGTTCAAGTCTTTTACAAAGCAATGCTCAATCAATATCATCGTGTTTCAAGATCTTTCGTCAGCAACATTATGTGATTGAATTCTACATTCAAGATCAAGTTCGAAGATAAAGATTTCATACAAGATTTTTTAGAGATTCAAGTTGCTCAAAAGAAGATCAAGTTAGCTTTTGAGAATGCTGATTTGAGTTCGAGAGTAGAGTTGATACCTTCAGAGATAAAGAGATCTATCCTATTATATAAGGGAAGAAAATTATATCGGGAGAGATTTGCTACAAGGTCGTCCTCAACTTTCATAAAGAATTCTCAGCGTTTTCGAGCTTCAAAGAAAAAGAAAATGACAGACTACTTCAGAATAAAGTGTTCAAGCATAAAGAAGAAGTCGTCATAAAAAACACAATAAGGATAGTTCCCAAGTAGATCATTTAGGGAGAGAATGTTAGAAATAGAGAAATGACCTACTTGTAAGTACTAGGACTAGAAGTGTTAAGTTAGAAAAGTTCAATAAGGATAGTTAACCAAGAGGTATAAATAGTATTTATGCCATGGTTAAGTGTAACAACTTCATTTTAATCAAAAGGCAAGTTAGGTATTTCTCTTTCTAAACACACACACTAATTACATCTTAATCTTCACACACTAGTCATCAATCAAGATCTTATGCTTAATAGAAAAGATCGTCGAATTGCGAACAAAATGAGCCCAATATTGCAACGCTTCTGACATGCGTACGCTTTTATTAAAAAGTATTGAAGTTTAATATATAGTATATATTTAAAATATTTACCGAAATAGTCTTTGGGGTTATCGATTCGTTGCAAGGTGAGTCACACAGTTTCGCGCACTTTGCGGCAGCGCGCGGGTTATGAACCCTGTTTTTGCGAAAATGAAAAAGAATAAAGACTTTTACTATTCTACGTTTGTTGACTTGGACTATTCTAGGGTGTCCATTATACTAAAATCGGACTGAAGCGAAACTGGAATGGAAAAAATCGGGAACCAAAAATAAAGAAAATGTAGAACCGAGAACTGTCTCAAGTTTTTCGGTTCAGTTCCAGTACGGTTCTCGGTTCTGGTATGATCATTTTCGGTAATTCCTGACGAGAATCAGAGTGTTTAAAAATTTCATTTATTTTTATTTTTTAGTCATTCATAAATGACAAACTATAACACTACAAACTAGGGTTGAGCAAAGTAACCCGAAAACCAAACCGACCCGACAAACCGATCCGAACCGATCTTATTCGGTTCGGTTTTTGGTTTTGGATATGTATTTCGGTTTGGTCGCTTCGGTTCGAGTTTGGTTCGGTTCGGCTCAAACCCGACACTTAGTCGGTTCGAACTACATAAACCGAACCGAACCGAGCCGAACCGACCTTATTCGGTTCGGTTTTGGTTTATATAGGGTTCACTCGGTTCGGTTCTCGGTTTGCAATATTCCCTTATTCGGTTTTGGTTTTTTTCGGTTCGGGTCGGTTCCGACCCGATGCTCACCCCTACTACAAACACACACAAAAAAGTCTCCAACAATGCAAATCGTTCTAATAATTCAAATAGTTCAAAATAACATAATTAAAAACGCAAAATGTAAAAAATATAAGTCTATAATTGTTCAAAAGTATCAAGAACACGCATGTGTGTTTCAAACCTCAAAAAACGCTTAACGCTCAATCACTTGTTCGCCTTTATAACTTCGTATCGCTTCTTTAATCTCTTTAACAATCTCGTCATCATTTAAAAATCTTCAATTTGCATCCACATTTATTTTCATTCTATCCTTTCTTATACAATCTTGGGTGCAAAGCAACGTCTCCACAAGTTGACTTGACAATGAAGTTCTATAAGGGTCCAAAATGCGTCTACCTGTACAAAAGGCCGACTCGGATTTGAAATTTAAATTGACAAGATATCTAAAACAAATATACAATTATAAGGTTCATAGTACATAAAATGTAAAACGTGTACATAAAAAGTAAAGCATGTACAATAGTAATGTAAAACATATACAATAATAACGTAAAACATAAACATAACAAGATATCGTAAAAGGCTACAAGTACATAATGTCCCAAATAACCCTATAAAATTTCATATCTTCAAAAGAGTGGTTCTTTTCGGGAAAGTACCAGAACCGGACGATTCCGTCGTGAACCGTTCCGAAAACCAAAAATTAAAATTTTAGGAACCATGAACCAGACCATGGTTCTAAGTTTTTTTTACACCCCTCACTATTCTAGTCTTTTCAAATAAGCCTAGATACAACATTTATTGTTTTGACCAGTTCCAACAAAAGAAATGAGAGGCTGACAACCCATGTAAATTATGAACAACGAGGGAAAATAACTCACGCGTTTCGATGATGTTACTTTATTATTATAAATATTAAAGCGGAGAAATTGGCATTTGTGCTACTATTAAAAAAATGTAGTTTTATCTATCCTGATGAAAAAAAATTAAAACGCACTCTTAAGTATGTTAAACGTTACAAAACTGACCTTAAACTTTAATTTATTTACGACTTTTTTATATTACAAATTTTATTGCTCAAATATGGAACGCATATCTATCGATTCATTGGAAAAAATGTGACTGAAAAGATCGTCGAATTGTGAACAAAACGAGACCAATATTGCAATGCTTCTGACATGCGTACGATTTTATAAAAAATTATTGAAGTTTAATACATATATTTAAAAAAAATCAAAACGCACCTTGAAGTATGCTAAAAGTTACAAAACCGACTTTGAACTTTAACCTATTTACGACTTTTTTTATAACAAACTTTATTAATCAAATATGGAGCGCATATCTATCGATCCATTCGGGGAAAAAATGTCACTGAAATGATAATCGAATTGCGAACAAAACGAGCCCAATATTGCAATGCTTCTGAAATGCGTGCGATTTTATAAAAAATGTTAAAGTTTAATATGTATATTTAAAATATCTACGGATATACGTAATGTTTGGTACGTCGCAATGAGAGTTAGAATGGAAAACATCATTACAACATAATGATAAAATCATGTTTGTTTACAATAATGGAATGTAATGACTTATTGCATGCAATCACTTATTACATCAAAAACCATCATTTTCATTCATTTGAGACCTCTTGTTTTTTTTCCATTACGTCTTGGAATGGAATGATAATTACATAAAAACGCTTTATTAATTACCCATCAAACAAAAAAACATATTTAACAAAGTCTATTTTAGTCTTTTTATTATCGATTGCATTCCATTTTATTTTTGCTACCAAACATAATTACAATCGTAAAGCGTCATTTCATTACTTCATTTATTCCATTACGATATTCATTCCATTCCGTCACTACTTCATTTCGTCATACTAAATGGACCCATAGTCTTTGAGGTTATCGGTTCGTTGCAAGGTGAGTTTCAACGATCGACAAATAGTACTTGACGTTATCGGTCAGTTGCAAAAATAGAGCGCGCGGGTTATGAACCTCGTTAAGTATTACGTTTAATTTTTTTTTAATAAGTCAAAGGTTAATTTATGTTGATTTTTATATTTGACGGGGTTGCTTGTTCTTTTCATAACTACTATCTTGAATTAAAATTAGGGGTGTTGATCGGTTCGGTTATCGGGTTGTTTGGTTACTTCGGTTCGGTTAGTTCAGTTAATTTTTTTTGGGTCAACCCGAAAACCGAATCGAATCAAAATAGAATTCAACCGAACCGAACCGAGAACCGAAAACCAAACTCGGTTCAGTTCTCGGGTTGACCCGAATAACCTAAATTTTACTATTTATTAAAAAATTTAATTATTACATAAATATTTAGCAAAAAAGAATTATTTCAAGCATAAAAAGGGTTTTTTAATATTAGTTTAATTTTTTGATAATATATATATATATATATATATATATATATATATATATATATATATATATGAATTCGGTTTTCAGTTTTAATTACCAAACCCATATCAACTTCTATGATCTTTCCGTCGGCTATATCAACAAAGTACTTAGTGTCTACGGTAGATGGGACGATGCTACTTAATAAACTAAACTCAGCGGAGGTGAGACTTCTATCGACTAGGTTCCATATACTTGCAATAATTTTGTCCTTTGCTTCAACTTTAGGTTCATTCGTAGTTTTGTCGATACGAGAATTTCATAATTTACGTGATTCTAACTCATTAAAAGGTAAGTATATTGAAGGAAGTCTCATAGTTCTCTTGGTTATAATCCAATTAAAATGATAAGTCTGTTACGTTCTAAGTTCTTACAATCCATATTTATCGTGACTACAAGGAGTAGGATTCGGTCTCTCAGCTAAGGGTATGGTGTTTCTATATGATAAGATTGGGAAATATCTACTTAGTTTCGGCGCTTACAACACGAGTACACATGACCAACACAACTCACGGATACGCACGTAAAATATCAGTAAGACATGAATACCATAAAATCTCGTTGAAAATATAAAGAAAAGAAAGGAAAATAGAAATGGGAAGTAAGGATGAATTGTCAAAGTTTTATGGCGACTACTCCTAGCACAACATGGTCCTTCCTGAATTAGACATAGGTGGCCAATCTATGTATAATTTAGGGATTAACGATGAAGTGCTTGTTTTGTCAAATAAAGGTTACGGTTAAAGTGTTATATGGTACAAACAATACGGTTTATAAGGTAACGAAACTGTTCGTAAAGACGAATATAAGGTAGTTTATATAGCAACACAAAACATTTTGTAAAATAGCGTAAAATAGCTCAAGGGGTGATATCAAAATAGTGTTTATAACGTAATAGTAAGGGGTTTAGAATATAGTAACAGATAGTTTACGAGCTGACAGCCAAATAGTTTATAAAGCGACAACAAAATAGTTTATAAAAGACACAAAGTAGTTCATAAGATGTCGATGAAATAGTTTATAACTTGACAGCGAAATAGTTTATAAATGACAACGACATAGTTCATGTGGGGACAACGAAATGGTTTGTAAGATGACTGCAAAGTAGTTTATAATAGGGTAGCAAAAGAGTTTATAAATAATCGTAAAATATGTTATAAGATAGAAACAAATTTGTTCATTAAATGATATCCAGATAAGTTATGAGGCCATAGTAGGATAATAATAAGATGTTGACAAAACGGTTTATAGAATGATTATCAAAATAGTTTATAAGGTGTTAGCGAAATGGTTTATAAAATTATGGCAAAAGAGTTTATAAACGACGACAAGATAGGTTAAAAATAA
>BQNB010019703.1:22500-54134 GCA_026074375.1 Tanacetum coccineum | reverse complement strand
TTTAAAGTCAATGTCCTGCTACAAACACGACTTTAAGATATGATAAGAACATGCATCTGTGAAACCCAACTACAACATCAAATAACCAATATTCAATTGTCTTCGTAATCATATTTTCAATAAATCTCCAAAAACGAGCCATAAAATAAATAAGAATAAACTATTTGAAAAGTAGTTCTGTCCGAGATCCAAATCCATCCAAGAAACAAACATGTGTGTCGTCTTCAATCACCAATGAAAACCAAACAATCTGTCTTGTCTAAAATTTTTGTAATAACCGAGAACAAAAATCATGTATTACCTGATATCGTACAAAGCTAGCAGTACAAACTGCTTTATCGGACAACTCTGGTAGTATTAACTCTTTCTCGGATAGGGCAATATAAATGAGCAGCACTAAAGACATCCAACAGTACTAACCTTCTGTTAGATATGAGTAAAAGACTCGGTCACCCCGTATATTTATTGTTTATAATAGTTCGTAGTTTAATAGTTAATCGTATGTCTTACGGTTTTAAGCCGGGTACTAATACCCGGTATTTTGTAAAAACTATATAAGCCTCTTCCAACTTTGGAAGAGAAAAGCTAGTCAATAATCATTTTCACTTTAACACATACACTTTCTCTCTCTAGAAAATCTCTCTATGTGTTTCTCTCTCTAGAAACTAGCCCAATCACAAGAATCATCACCGTGTTATGAATTAAACGATCCTACAATTGGTATCAGAGCAGGTTTGAATTCGTGATTGATTCCTATGGTTGATTAAGCTTAAATTCGTGCTTATTTGTGAAGCAAAAAAGCCCACGGCTCATTTTTGATTTTGGCTTATTTGTTTGTTAATCTTGATCTTCTCTTGTTCTACACATCAAAAAGGTTAGATTGTAACAATTTCAAGTGGTATACAAGCTCCTAGTTCGATTTATAAGGTTATTAAGTTTGATGTTCTTCTAGAGGGTTGCTTCGTTTTTTATGATCCACGAAGAATATATGTTATATGAGGAAGGGTTTAATCTTCATAACCATCTTAGTATTGCATTTACAGCTTTGATACTTGGTAAAAAGATTAATATGGCTTGATTTGGCTTAATTCGTGTCCAATGTTCTTTGGAGAGTTGGTTTAAAAAAATATCATTTCCAGCCGGCGGTTTGACAAAAGGTAGGGACAAGATCCGGAAATTTAGGAAAAAGTCAAAGGCGAGTTGCTTAATTTTAATAATTATATTCACGGCGGTTTGTTTAATTTGGCGGCGAGTTGCTTGTTCGCGGCGGTTACACAGGTAGGGCAGTAGGCTTGAAAATAATAGCCGGCGAGTTGGTAAAAGGTACGGCGAGTTGCTAAAACACACGGCGAGTTGATAAGATTATAGGCAGCGAGTTGCTCACGGCGAGTTGCTTATCACGATGGTTTGCTTTCACGGCGGGTTGAACAAAACAGATAGACAACGGTTTGATTATTTTATTGATCCAGCGAGTTAACAAAACTAGGCAGCGAGTTACTTCAAAACCACGGCGGTGTGCCTAGTAAGATATTGGCGGCGAGTTGGCCTGTTAGGCAGGGGTTTGCTCAATCAATAGGAGGCGGTTTGGTTGATTTCAAAGCGGTGGTTTGATAGAAACATATACGCAGCGGTTTGATTAAGTAATTTGTAATTTGTAATCTTTTTTTATAGCATTTTTAACTTATTTTTACATCAAATTCAAATTTTGATAATAGGGTAAAAATTATTTCGGTCGACACCTTTTTAGCGACACTTTTTGGCGGGAAAAATTAAGTAAAATATAATTTTTTCTTTAGCCTTTTCAAGCTATTTTTTAACACCAAAATTTATATTTTGGTAATAGGGTAAAATTTATTTTTTTCATAATTCAACTGCGCCAAATTTCAAACAAATCAACAAACCAAATATCACAACCAATTATTCATTTACGGTTTTTTTATTGATTTTGTAAAATCCCGGTAAACTTCTTATCGGTTTAAATCTTAGACTTGTAAAATCCCGTGAACGTTAATTGCAACATAACCAAACATCAAGATGTCCTAATATGTCCGAAGAATATTTGGTATGCCTTTCCGATACACGCCCACCAATGCTTGACAGAACAGTCTTTGAAATCTTGGCAACAACGCAATTCGTCAGTAATTTTCTGGAAAAGATAATGGAAAGAACATTATGAAATCGATTACTGAAGTCATTTCAAAAGGGGAAAAAAAAAAAAAACCCCGTTCAATACAAACTCCTGCTGAAGAATGCTGAAGAAACTGAGGGTGCACTTCAACCAGGTCCAGAACGTGCTAGAGTCTTTACAGACCTTTCTGCTGAAGAAAAGGAAAGGTATAAAGCTAACATTCGTGCAACGAATATATTAACTATCCCTAGGTATACCAAAAACATCTACACACTCATCAACCATTACACTGACCCAAAGGACATTTAGGACAAAGTGAAATGAAGCTGAAGGTTGCTGAGTTAACAAAGGATGACAGGGAATCACAATTAATACGATGAATTTGAACGCTTCTAATCAAATCAAAGGAAAGACCATTCATTATACTATGTTAGGTTTTCAAAGCCATTAATGACATGAAAACAACAAGAAGACCATTCCAGAATGCAGCATAACTCTAAGTTTGTGAACAACATGTTACCTGAAGGAGTAGATTCATTTACTGAAGTCAAACTAAACAAGAGGTTTGAAAGAGTCTAACTTGATCAGTTGATGCCAAATTGAAGCAACATGAGAACATGCAAATGAGAAACAAATGACGATGGAAAGATCATATCAACTACTGATTACCCCTTGGCACTAGTGTCAAATGCATAAAATCAAATTATCAACACAATCATCTGAGTTCTCCACAATCCTCAAATCAACACAATTGTTGATAACTGTCAAATGGACACAGGAAGCACTTCAACAGATAACTTGATTGAAAGCCTAACCAACACACTTGCCCTCCTCAATCAATCATTCAAAGCATATCTTCCTCAAATGAACAATCAACTCCGAACATCCTCAAACGCAAGGAACAATGCTACAGTCAATGACTACAGAAGTTGTTGTATCAGGATGTTCAGAGGTAGATACAATTGCGAATAATCAAGGAAAGACCATTTTAAAGGAACAAGGCAAGAGGGAAAATGTTGTACTGGGAATGCTTGGAGGGTTCCAGAACAGAAGCTGACAATGTGAATCCCTGGTCAAGCTAAACCCTTATTTGCTACAACTGCAAAGGAACAGGCACATAGCACAGAATGTCCACAACCAAGCGTTCCTCAGGATTCAGACCTACTTCAAAGACAAGAATGCTGGCTTATGAATGCTCATGAGAATGGTGTTGTACTGGATGAAGAGCAGTTGTTGTTTCTTGCAGGAGAACATGTCACCAATTTTGATGACGATGTGGATGATTTGGCACTCAATGTGGACCATGTCTTTGAAGCTGATCAATGCGATGCATTCGACTCTGATGTTGATGAGGCTCCCACCACACAGACCATGTTCATGGTAAATCTTTCATCTGAAGATCCCAACAACGATGAAGCTGGGGCCATCATATGACTCGAAACTCCGTTTGAGGAGGTACAAGATCATGATACCTTTGTAGATCATATGGATGAGTATCATGAAGTACACGAGATGCAAAGCGATGTACAACACAACTCCGTTGTTGACTTTGATGCTGACTATACGAGTGATAGTAATATTATTCCGTATGATCAGTATGTGGAAGACAACGAAGAACATGTTGTACAAAGTAATGTATCTTCTGTACGAAATGATGCATTGATGTCAATTCTTGATGAAATGCATGAACAGGGTGTACAAAGTAGGTCAGCAAATAAGCAGGTTAAAGTAGTTAATGACACATTGACTTCTAAACTTGCGAGATATAAGGAACTGGTCGGGGTGTATGAACAACGGGCTAAGTTTGAATTAACTGATAGAGAACGAAAGATTGATGAACAAATGAGAATAATTATCTCTGACCGAAATCGAAAAGAAACTTCTTTAAAATCGGAACTTCATTCTGCACAATTGCAACTTCGTTCTACTCTTAACCATCATAAGATAGTGAGGGAAGAAGCGATCATTTTGAAAAAGGATTTTAAACAAAAAGAAGACAAATTCCTTGAAGAGTTTTTAGACATTAAAAGGCTAAAAGAAAAGGTTTTAAGATAATTCTTACAAACAAGATCAATCTGTACAAACGGTTCACATGATTTGTAAACCAAAATCATTTTATGATGAAAAGAACAAGGTAGATAGGCTACAAAAATCCCTTATGTCTCACCCGTGCAAAGCAAGTTCAACCAGCCCTCTATAATGGTCATGTATTAGTCATGTCCAATCATGCACCACCAATGAGCAGACTCAGAGGACACTCGTGATATGGCTGAGATAACTAGGAAAAGAATGATGGAGAAAATGCAAAGCCCTCAATGTGTGGAAAATAAAGTTAGGATTGCCCCCCAGATTACTCGAAGGAGAACCTTCTTGCAACCTTTGCTCCACAAAGAAATCTGACCCCAGAACAGATATTTTGGTCCTGGGGGGGGGGAAGATAATAATGACAGGAAAAAGGCTGAGACCTCAGTTCCAAAACCACTTTCAGCATTGACAGTGTATCCACCCAATACTCCTGTCAAGCTTGTCCCTAGAGTTCTTCCAACTAAAAGTCAAGTGAAGATTAATCTTTATGTACTCACACAACTTTTTACGAAACTTGCAAAAAGAGAATCACCCCAACAGGTGGTTACCAGAGGGGAAAGAGGTTTTGAACAAACAAAAAGATGTTACCTCACTAAAGTTATTCCATTTTTCAAAACTCTTAAAGAATACTTTGCAGGAATTCAAACGGCCCTCTTTAAAGAAGTTAAAGTAATGGAAGAAATTTTTAATCAAATGTCAGATGAGGTGGACAAGCAATGTGCTGAAATTGTAAAGAAAAACCTTCTCATTGAAAATGAGAATCTGATTGCTAATTGTTTGTCGAATCAACTGTTGTATGATGTGGAAAAATCACGTTGTCTAGATCTTGAAGCTGAGATGTCTAAAGTTCATAATGAGTCAAAACATATTTCAAAACTTGAAAGGGAATACCTAAATTTGCAATTAAAGTATCAACATCTTCAAGAAAGTTTTGATAATAACAAATCACAAACATCACAGGAAGCTCCTGATTTTAACTCATTCTTTAAGATCAAGAATCTGGAACATCAGATTCAAGAAAAGGACAACGTGATTAGAGACTTGAAAGTTCTAGTCTCTAATGTGAATGACAGAAGCTGTGAGCCTTATAATGCTAACGATGTCACTGCTCTTATTGAACAAAATGAATGCGTTAGAGTAGAACTAGAAGAGGTGAAGCAGCATTACAAGGAATTGTTTGAGTCTATTCAGATCACGCGTGCTTCCACTAATGAAAAGACATCTTCCTTGTTAACACAGATTGAGGATCTAAAGGCTCAATTAGAAGGCAATTTGAAAGTTGCCGCTAGAAGTTCTGTCAAAACAAAAGTTCTTGCTCCTGGTATGTATGCCATAGATGTAGAACCAATCCCTCCTCGCCTTAAGAACAATAGGAATGCTCATTTAACCTATATCAACCATCTTAAGGAGAGTGTAGAAACAGTTAGGGAGATTGTAGAGGAAGCTAGAGTAGTTAAACCACTGGATAATGTACTTAACTATGCTTGTCAATACACTAAGCTTTCTCAGGAATTGGTAGAATATGTTATTGGCACTTGCCCAAAAGAATTCACCGAAAGAGATAGCAAGGCTCCTTCTATCCCTTTAACTAGGAAAAAGCAAGTTACTTTTACTGATACATGCAGTACATCTACTAATAACACACAGAAACATGGAGTGCACCAGAAAACTCAACCGTCTAATGTCCAGGTGATTCCTTCTACAGGAGTAAGCAGTTCCACTCGTGCAAGCGGATCAAAGCCTAGAAGCAATACAAAGCACAATAGGATCCTGCCAGCTAAGAGTGTGAATAACAAGAAAGTAGAAGACCATCCTAGAACAAATAAGTCTGTTTGGACAAAAGTGAATCGAGTTGATTCTAGCATTAGCTCTAAGCATGTTGTAATTAATTCGAATTCTGAATCTGTGTGCAAAACGTGTAACAAATGTTTGAATTCTACAAATCATGAAATATGTGTTGTTAATATTTTGAGCTCTGTGAATGCTACCCCCACTGTTAAAATTGTCTTGAATAAAGGGAAGCAGATTTGGAAACCAAAAGGCAAACTTTCTGATAACCGTCTGAACAAGACCAAGCAGATTTGGCAACCAAAAGGCAAACTGTCTGATAACAGTTTGAACAAGACCAAGCGGGTTTGGAAAGCAACGGGCAAACTCTTTGCTAATGTTGGTTATCAATGGAGATCCACAGGAAAGAAAGTCGCCTTAGGAAAACTTTGCCCTTTAACTAGGCTTCCTGTGAGATGTACTACTATGTCAGCTAACTGACAGGACCCTAACACAAATTGGGGATCCGAAATTCCAAATCCTCCAAATTCGACTGTTTTCAAATGCAGGTGGTACAGATCATCATTTGGTATCTGGACTCAGGCTGTTCAAAACTCTATTTAAAGGAATGAATGGCTCCTGTACGCATCAGTTCAGGACCCGAGCCTATCATGATGACCCCTGGACAATTCAATTCAGGGCTCGCCCCATCGTCGGTCCTTGCAACTACATACATTCTACCAACAGATAAAGATCTCTCTGACCCTGTTGATACACCACGATGTTCGATGAATCTTTGATAAATTCTACAGATAGTTGAACCTAGTCCTACGGCTACTGTAGTTTAACCTCCATATTGTTTCGATAATACGTCTGTTTCTACAACGATTGCTCAAGATGCACCTTCTACAAGTCATTCACTGTCATCCTCACAAGTGCATCCTCCAGTCTTTCCTCAAGGTGTTGCAGCTGGACCAACTATCGAAGGACACCTTTAATTTACTCCAGACTAACCTTCATCCCTAGTTAACCTGTTGCAGAGGAACCTAGTTTGAACAGTCAACCATCTGGGGATGTTAGTTTAGCTGAACCCAACCAAGTTACTCAACCACCAGATCATCTCAGACAGATGGGACCAAAGATCACCCTCTTGATAAATCGTTGGCAATTCCTCTGTCCTAATCTTACAGAAAACAGTTTAGCATATGATGCTTTGTGGTGCTTGTTTCATTCTAACTGTCAAAGTCGAACCCAAGAACTTCAAAATGGTCGTGATAGAAGATGCGGTTCAAGCCATGCAAGATGAAATTACGAATTTTGATCGACTTGAAGTATGGGAAATTAGTACCTCGCCCCATTCTATGTTTTGGTTATCGCTCTCAAGTGGACTCTACAACATAAAGCTTGTGAATATGGTGATGTACTGAAAAACAAAGCTCTGGTTAGTTTGCCAAAGGGTTATTCGTAGGAGGAAGGTATTGATTTTGAAGAATCGTTTGCTCCAGTTTTGCTACGGATAGAGGCCATCAGTATAATCATTGCCAATGCATGCAACCATGAATATGATCAATTACCAGATGGTGTCAAAATTTGCTTTCTGAATGTGATCGTCAAGAAGAAAGTCATTTGTCAGTCAGCCTGAAGGATTTGACAGACCAGGATAATCCTACTCACGTGTATCGTCTGAAGAAGGATCTTTTAGGGCTAAGCAAAGGCAAACCCAATGGGTGGTTATAAAAACACTATTCAAGTTCCTTTTGGCCAACAGTTTCTTTCAAAGGGTGCCGTGGATCCAACGTTATTCACACACAAAATGCAGGCATAACATATTCTACTTGTTCAAAATATCATGTAGATGACATCATTTTTGCTCAACAGATCATTTAATGGTGTCACATATTTTCCAAAGAACGAGCTCCAATTTAAGATGTCAGTATGATTGGACAAATGTCGTTTGTCTTAGGAACTACAAGTTTCTCAAAAGTCCCAGAGAGGCATCTTTATTAACCATGCAGAATATGCTTCTCGAATCCTTAAAGAAATCTGGAATGGATTCTCTGACCTGGCGATACCCAATGGTGGATCGATTGAAAACTGGACGAGGATCTCATCGGGGATTCCAGTTGACCAAACTCTTGATTTAAGGAAATGGTTTGGCTCCCTAATGTACCTTACAGACAGTAGGACCAGGACCTTGTATTTGCTGTGGGCATGTGTGCAGGAGATCAGGCTAAGCCTACCAAAGCACCTTGAAGCAATTCTAAACATATCTTTCGGTACCTAAAAGGAAACTATCGAAATGGGTCTTTGGTATCGAAGGACAATGCTTATGTTACGAACAGTTATGTCGTGCGGATCATGCGGGATGTCAGGTTTCGAGAGAAGTACGTCGGGGAAGTGCTCAGTTTTCTTGGAGATTAGATTTGGTTAGTGGTTCATCAAAGAAGCAAAAGAAGCACAAGCCATCTCAACAATCAGAAGGCGGAATACATTGCCAAAGTCTGGATGTTGTGTGCTCAAATGCCTCTTGGATGGATCCAAACCCTAAAAGAACTAGGCTTTCTGTTCAATAAGATTCCATCTGTACTGTGCTAACAAAACGTGCCATTGCTTAAGCTGGCAACAAAGTACATCACTCACGATCTAGCACATCGACATACGACACCATTTCATTCAGAGCAAGTTGGAAAAATGGATGTGGTTGAACTCTACTTCGTGGAAACAAACTAAAACTGGCAGCTATCCTCACAAAGCTTTACTAAGAGGAGCGTTTCGAATTTCTACTCCCGACGACTTGGGATGAAGAGTTAACCTTGAACCCTAAAACGCTTCAAGAAAGGAGAGGATGAGTAAAATGAAGTGTCCTTTGTATCCTTTATACATAATTACATAAAAAATAGACTTGGTAAATTATTTTAAGTCATTTGGAATTTACAAATGGTTTGAGTTACTTAAATTTGAAACCCGTTCTCATTTGAAGGACTAGATTGTCGTCTGAATGACAACTGTGTCCTAACAAACGGGTTAATTAATTTTACTCAGCATGGGATTATTTTAATCCATGCTTTTGGGTTAATGTACGTTTCAGTGAATTTTTCTTAATTCGGAAGATGGAAAGTCTTCTGGTTGAGAACTAAAAAATTTTTCTTAATGATTCTTCAAAATATTTTGTGTTAACCACTGGTGGTTAAAAGTGTTGTTTGAAAATCAATCCGGACAATTTGACACTCAATCAATGACTACAGCTCTTTCAATAGAAAATGGGTCATCGATTGAGGGGGGAGTGTTGTTCAAATTTAATGTTTGAGATCACCCAAGCAACTCTACCAAGTCTAAATTTACAACCACTCAGGCCGATTGGAAAGTGTATCCGGGGTCTTGAAGAGTCAAAAGAGTAAGGGAACCAGAAATCTTCAGAGCTTCCTCACAGCATCAGTTGATTGTTCCCTCTAGCGTACAGAGACAAATGATACAACATCAAACTTCCACCACCACCACCTCACTACAAAAACCTACGGTATCGAGATATTTAGGAGAAAGTTAAAGTTCAGAAATTCGAATGATCATTAGTGGAGACTCAGAGTATTGGGCTACCAAACTAATCAAGAGAACCTCTCGAAGTGATATGATTAAGATCAATATCATCGGTAATGCAAATACATCTTGTAATTCTATCTTGTATCGGAATTAGTTTATTGTTATGGTCAGGTGTATGAAGCTTGCCAGGAGTTGTTCATTAAATTATAAAAACCAGGTTTTTGGAGTTATTATACGATAATATAAGATTTTTCTATAATGGAGCATAGCTATCACGCAACACATTCATCTTCGAAGTGTGGGGGAGCATTAGTATGGTCCATACTCATGCGTGGTATACGTAAAAAGATGAATCACTGACAGTCTGACGGTGCCCGTGGTTGCTAGGTGTGTTTCTTGTCCCCCCCAAAAACCCCCCTCCCCATGGGACTAAACATTCTCGAATTCCGTATGCACTCGTTGAGGGGGAGCTTTTATAAATGCAAAAACAATCGCGGGTACTAAACACTTTGATAGTTATAACATAAGTACCTGATGAGGTTTTCAACAGTGATTTTATGGCAGGGAAACTGTACCAATAAGACTGACCATGTATTTACTTTTTCGAAGTTATAAGGTGGTAGGTTAGGTATCGTTCCATATGATCTTGCCAGAACCGGAGGGATTACCCAGTGGGACAATCCACTAGTTAGTACAGAGAAGTCCTTAGGTATGATTAAATGGATAGTAAATGTCCTTCGAGAAACAATATGGAATTGTGCCGACTGAGTGGGCTAGTACGGGAATATACCAACAAGGTGTAGTCATGAAATCTCGTGTGTTTAAGCGCTGATGTAGGGGTTGAGATATGAAAAAGAATGGTAAATATAAAGGGTTGTAAAGAACTAAGCCCTCATTCTCTTAGCAGATGAAACCGGGTCTAGACATATTGCTGATCAGAATCACAAGGTGATTGTACTTGAAGACGACATCATTGGACCCAGTGAATGCAATGCCACAACCCTTCCTAGCATCGAGTTTTCTCTTGAAAGAAACTTGTCTCATTTGTCACGGAGACTAAACATGCAATCTACTGTCTCACTCACTCCGAGTAAGTTGGTATTGAAAAGGTGGCAGTCAGCTCCAGCCTCCGATCACTAAAATCAAAGCCACTTTGAGTCTAGAGCCAAGAGATCATCAGTTAATCTCGTTAGGACACATTTCCAATTATCTTGTCTCTCACACATGTGGAAACAAGGTTATCTTAAGAGTCCTACGCATTATCCTTGTGATATTGCTAGAACATCCGAGTGATACGAAGGTATTCACAATGAAGATGGAAAATCCTGGCTAGAGCCAAACTCAACATAGCTCTCGTATGGTGACTTGTGCGATTCTACAAGAATCAAAACTTGTGTCATCTGGAAAGATTGATGTGCGATTCTACATGAATTCAAATTGTCCTCCAGTTTAAGGACATCTTGCGGTTATTGAACATTTGACAAACAATTAAACTCTCGATGTGTTACATAAAACTTTTCATAATTATAACATCAATTGATTTTTCATATTAATTCTCCTTATTGCTAAACTGTCAGTTAAATACACACAATAAGTCTAAGTTTACCTGCTTCCTAAACCAGCCGGGGAATTCTTCTTTCATGTCTTTGTTAGGAAATTCACTGAAAAAATATTCATGGTGTTAGAATAAGTCGTCAAAAAGATAAGTTAAGAAAAAGAAGTTTCAAAATAAAAACACGTACATCTTGAACTTGGCCCGGTACGTGTCGATTTTCGGACTGTTGTGAAGTACATACCATATCACTTTCTTCAATTCTTGGTGATCAATACGAATAACCGACCGTAAACCAATCGATTTACATAGTGATTTGAACACCTGAAACTGACACGTTGGAGGAGGGCAATCCACATTACGGTCAGGACGATTAAATTTCATGGTAACATCCTGAAAATAATAAGAAGTTAAAGTCAATGCTTGTTCTGCAACATAACCCTCCGCAATCGAACCTTCTGGCTTAGCTTTATTTCGTACATAATTTTTTAGCTTCTTCATATATCTTTCAAATGGATACATCCACCACGGGCGAATAGGCCCGTCGAAAATAGCCTCTAGAGGTAAATGGATAACCAAGTGAATCATAATATCAAAGAAAGCAGGAGGATATATGAGCTCGAGATTGCACAGAATATCGATCACCTTGCTTCGAGCTTTCCACATGTCATCCACCATCAAAGTTTGAGAGCAGATTTGCTTAAGAATAAACATAGCTCGATTAGTAGTTTTACAACGTCTGGGGGCAAGTATTGCTGAAGTCCGTAAGGAAGTAAACGTTGCATCATTATATGACAGTCATGAGACTTCAGACCCATTATATTGGTATCATTATCGGTGGCTTTGTGCTTGAAGTTGGATCCGAACCCATCTGGTAGTTTAACTCCTTTGATGAACTGACAAAACTTTTTTCTGTCCGCTGGTGTGAAAGAATATGCAGCCTGAGGCTTCGAGCACTTCCCGTTTTTGTTTTGGCCGAGACACAAGCCACTTCGAATTCCCAGGTTTTTCAAGTCTTGTCTTGCCTTGGCGGTGTCTTTAGATTTGTCATTCATTAACAAAGTATTCAAGATACTCTCCAACACGTTCTTTTCAATATGCATGACAACTAAATTATGTTTTAGTGTATGAAAAGACCAATACTTAAGCTCGTAAAAAATAGATTGTTTAGTCCAGTTCAGCTCGACAAGAACATTGCGTTTTATCTTCACACCCTCGAACCTGGGATGTTTACCCTTTACACGCGTGGGAAATCTAGCAAGTTGAGTCATGATTGCATCCCGGCTAAATTCTCTAGGAGGATCTCCATTTTTGGTTTCACCATTGAATTCAAGTGACCTTCTCCATTTGTGGGGCTTCTTTAAGAATCTTTTGTGGCCAACATAAGCTGTTTTGCCTAACACACGCACAGATGGAGTGTCTTCATTACATGTAGGGCATGCCTTGTAACCTTGCCCACTCCACCCAGACAACTACTTCGAGCAGGAAAATCATTGATGGTCTATAGAACCATTGCTCTCATATTGAACTTAAGGCCTGTAGCAACGTCTATAGTCTCGACACCTAGCTTTGCCCATAAAACCTTTAGGTCATCAATCAACGGCCCCAAGTAAACATCAATGTCCTTGCCCGGGGATTTAGGGCCAGGAATTAACAACGTCAGCATGAAAGACCTCTCTTTCATACATAACTACGGAGGCAGATTGTATGTTGTCAGTATCACCGGCCACATGCTGTAAGACTGACTAAGGTTATTGAATGGATTGAAACCATTAGCAGCCAACCCTAATCGAACATTTCTTGGTTCTGCAGCAAAATCCGAATACTTGGTGTCAAAGTCCTTCCATGCTCTACCATCAACCGGGTGTTGCATCTTACCGGGATCCGTACACTTTCCAGTAGCATGCCAAGTCATTTCCTTTGCAGTGTGACTAGACTTGTACAAACGTTGTAGTCTAGGAATGATCGGAAAGTAACGCAACGCCTTCTTAGAAACTTTCTTCCCTAGTGTGTTACTGTCTTTCCATCTACTTATGTTACACACCGGACAGAAATGCACATCTTTGTTAGCGTCGCCACGAAACAAGAAGCAATCGTTTACACAAGCATGTATCGACTCATACCCTAACCCGATTGTTTTAAATGTCTTCTTTATTGCATAGTATGACGGTGGGAGCTTGTATCCTTTAGCGGTGGGAAATACATTTTGGAAAAACTCTAGCATTTTATTGAAAAGAGAATCAGTCAATTTACCTTTAACCTTAAAATAGGTTGCCATAAAGTCTAATCGAGTCACATGGTTACAACCGGGGTACAGCTCCTCGTTGGCACTGGCATATAACTCTTCGAACTCGTTACGTTTAGCTTGAGTCGGGTCGTTACTTGTCTCACCAATATCTCCTTGAGTTGGCTCATTTTGTTCATTATTCAGAGGAATATAGCTAAGATCATTAAGGCACGCTGTCATGTCACTCATCTGAGGTTGTCTTGTGTTATCTATTACTGGTGGTGGCGGAGGAAGATCCGGTTCACCGTGGTGAATCCATGTTTTATAACTTGGGTCAAACCCATACTTCGAAATGTGGTCTGAAAGGTGTTTGATGGATACCCACAATACTAGACGACAAGACTTGCATGGACATCTTATATTCCCGGCACTATCCACTAACGGCTTGCAATCATCGACGAATTTCTTAAGACCGGTATAAAATGCTTTTTCATGTTTCCCTAAACTTGTCCAACTCTTATCAATTACCATAACTGCGTTTTAACGATACAATTAGTTATTATATGCAACTTAATTAAACACATTCAAACGAGGAATACGAGATGTTTTGTTCACCTAGTGCAACTATGGAAGGCAATCCTAACCCACTCTTTGAATGATTCGTCTCATATATGAATGCGTATAACCGATTTACTATTTGAGAAAATTTCGGCAGCATTTCCCCTCAACTCCCCAAATATGTGTTTAAAGACATATTCGTAGGAGTAAAGGAGAAACACTGTCGAAATCATCTCAAATAGTAAACCAATTATACGCATTCATATCCTAAATGAGACAAAACATTCAAAAAGCAGTCCCAAACAGGGGACTTTCCGAAATTAATTTCTAATAAATTAATTTCGGACGGGTTTTCTATAGGATGATTAAATTCAGACGGGAATTTTCCGAATTTAATCACTAAAATCCTAAAACATTCCTAAAGGGTTCAATAAAATAAATACCTAAACGCATATTCATTTATATCAAATAAAAAAACATACATTTATATCAAATAAGCTGTCAAGGAGTGTTTGGATTTGCATTTTACAGTGTCAAAGAGTGTTTGGATTTGCATTTTACATGAATTCTACGTTAAGCATCGACGCTTATATTTTCAAAATGTCATAGAAATAATTTTATTACATTCGTTTTTATTTTTTGTGTTACGCGCATTTTTCGTATTTTACGTAAAATCTTTACGAGCAATGTTTATAATTATTATTCGTCTTGTACCGTACGTAAATTAAATTTCCAGAAAAGTATCCCAATTTATGTAGAACTATTTTTACTTTGTTCGTTTTCACTTCGTGGTTCCGCCTAAACTCTTATTATATTTATCGTTGATACCCGTTAGCCTCAAAACTACCCACCTATCTTAAAATTTATACCCTAAATGCAAATGTTATCAATAATAAAAATGCAAAATTGGTCACAAGCCACCTCATTGTGGCGTGGCATGCTATGAGCATGTGTTTAAGACACATGTCTCAAGCATTTGCATGTATTGCATGCTATGCTTACACAAAACCACACAAAGCCTCACCATTTCTCATATTTCATGAAATTCATACCACCCTTCCTTGCTCTTTCTCTTTTGCCGTCCCATATAGCCAGCTGTGAACTCAGATCTGTTTTGATACCAGATAAATCCCGGGCGACATTCCCGAGGGCGAACATGTTCGCCCGTGTTTCTAGATAATTTGTCCGTTAGCCAAATGGCGCCATAACTAAAATATTGGAGGGCATTTTTCAGCAAATAATAAAACGTTTTCCCGGGATTCATTTTAAATTTATATTAAAATGAATCCCGGGCGACATGTCGCCCGGGAAAGAGTTTATTAAAAAAAACTAAAAGCTGTATAAATTTAATAAACTCTTTCCCGGGCGACATGTCGCCCGGGATTCATTTTAATATAAATTTAAAATGAATCCCGGGCGACATGTCGCCCGGGAAAGAGTTTATTAAAAAAAACTAAAAGCTGTATAAATTTAATAAATATCTTTCCCGGGCGACATGTCGCCCGGGAAATATATTTATTAAATTTATTTTTAAAGCTTTTAATAATTAATATTTATATACTTATGTTTTTTATAAATAAAATATATATAAATAATAATTTTAAACAAAAATTATATATTTTAGAAAATATATAATTATTTTATAAAATTACTAAAAAATTAAAATTATTAAACAAAATTATTATTATTTATAATTATTTTTATAAAATATATAATTATTAAAAAAATATTTAATGTTTCAAACGATGATCGATATGTTATCGTTGTACAGTAGATATTCAAACGGATGAGTACTATAAGTTAATCGTGTACAAGTAGATGTTCAACGGATGAGTCGATATGTTATCGTTGTACATTAGATGTTCAACGGATGAGTCGATATGTTATCGTTGTACATTAGATGTTCAACGGATGAGTCGATATGTTATCGTTGTACATTAGATGTTCAACGGATGAGTCGATATGTTATCGATGTACATTAGATGTTCAACGGATGAGTCGATATGTTATCGTTGTACATTAGATGTTCAACGGATGAGTCGATATGTTATCGTTGTACATTAGATGTTCAACGGATGAGTCGATATGTTCGGATGAGTCGATATGTTATCGTTGTACATTATATGTTCAACGGATGAGTCGATATGTTATCGTTGTACATTAGATGTTCAACGGATGAGTCGATATGTTATCGTTGTACATTAGATGTTCAACGGATGAGTCGATATGGTATCGTTGTACATTAGATGTTCAACGGATGAGTCGATATGTTATCGTTGTACATTAGATGTTCAACGGATGAGTCGATATGGTATCGTTGTACATTAGATGTTCAACGGATGAGTCGATATGGTATCGTTGTACATTAGATGTTCAACGGATGAGTCGATATGGTATCGTTGTACATTAGATGTTCAACGGATGAGTCGATATGGTATCGTTGTACATTAGATGTTCAACGGATGAGTCGATATGTTATGGTTATACATTCGACGTTCAATACTCCCGCCAAATACTCCCGCCAAAAACTCCCGGCAAAAACTCCCGCCCAAAACTCCCGCCAAATACTCCCGCTAAATACTCCCGCCAAAAACTTGCGCCAAAAACTCTTTTATACCATAAAAGCAGATACTATCACAACCACAAACATATAACACACTCTTACCATCACAACCACAAAAAGATGGTGAAGATGGTGCCACATGAAGCTTTTGCGTGTAGGTGTGCAGAAGGAGATGTAGTTCTCCGACAATCGTATAAACCTGAGAGTTACGGTAAACTATACTATGCATGTCCAAAATCAAAGGTAAACAATCACATGTTTTTTATTTGTGTAATATATAAATTTTCTGGTTAGTTGTTAAAAGAATTAATTTCTTTACTATTTAACAGCCTCCGAAACATTTTGGATGTGGATTTTTTTTATGGAAAGAGACCCGACTTCGTGAATTGATGAGTTCTTCTGGAGCTCCATCGACTCCAAGTTACTCTTAATGTAAGTGAAATGGTGGAGGTTGCTTTGCAGGACCATCTCAACACCTCCAAGCTATTCTTCAGGACCTTCAACGCCTCCAATCTATTCTTCAGGACCTTCAACACTACAACTTTCTCTGGATCTTCAAGAAAATGAGAGTGCTCAAACAGCAAGCACTTGCGGGGAAAGATAAGGTGTACTCAAGGCAACAATGAAATGCATATGCATCCGGAACAACATACAGTTAATTCGGCTGCACTATTTCACGAAGTTCTCAATGAAATGGAAAAACTTGATTTGGAGTAGTTTGTCATGTGCAATGTAATTCGTATGATTTGGAGTAGTTTGTCATTTGCAATGTAATTCGTATGTGTTTTATTGTATGTGAAGACTTTGTTTAAACTTTTATGATATGAATGTGTTTATGTATAACGATATCACCTCGGGGAAAATACCGTCACCTGTTCTCCTTTTTGTTGTAGTGAATTACATGTTGCAGTTTCACATCGATTCGGTCTAAAAGCGTGAGGTTATATTTAATCTAAGTAATTTAAATCATTTTAATTAGTTATGAATTACTTTTTTTGTCATTAAACTTATAGGGACTGCTTATTGTCCCGTAAAAAGGGATTTTTAGGGACTAAATGTAGTCCCCTAAACTTTGACACCTAATTTTTTTTGAGTTTTCATTATTTTTTTAGTCTCTAAACTTATAGGGACTACTTGTTGTCCCGTAAAATTTGGGCGCCAAAAATTCCCTCCATCGAGACTAAATTTTTTACTTTATTCAATTTTTTAGTAAAAAAAAAGAACTACATGTATCCCCTAAAGATGGCCCTAATTTTTATTTTTTTCACTCTTTTTTTGTCATAAACTATAGGTGACTACTTATTGTGTTCCCATAAAAAAAGGATTTTTAAAGGGACTAAATTAGTCCTAAACTTTGAAACACCTAATTTTTTTTTTTATGTTTTCATTATTTTTTTATCTCTAAACTTATAGGGACAAACTTGTTCCCGTAAAATTTGGCAGCAAAAAATTTCCCTCATCGAGACTAATTTTTTTACTTAAATGCAATTTTTTAGGGACTACATGTAGTCCCCTAAAGTATGACATCTATTTTTTTTTTTTTCACTCTTTTTTGTGATTAAACTTATAGGGACTACTTATTGTCCCGCAAAAAGGGATTTTTAGGGACTAAATGTAGTCCCTTAAATTTTGACACTTAATTTTTTTTTGAGTTTTCATATATTTTTTAGTCTCTAAACTATAGTAGACTACATGTGGTCCCGCAAAACTTTAGGCGCCAAAATTCCCTCCATCGAGACTAATTTTTTTTTGACTTGACTATTTTGTTTTCGTCATAAAACTTTTAGGGACAACGTGTAGTCCCGATAAGTGATAGTCAAACTCAAAAAATTATGAGACTTTTATTTTGTCACGTAGCAAACGTTTAGGGATTACATGTTGTCCCTAAAGATCTCATATGTAGTCCTTATAAATACTGGTCAAAGATTGGGCCACAAAAGTTGTGTTTTTGTCGTCTAGTGGACTTGTTGGGACTATTTCCCGTAGTCCCGAAAAAGTTTCGTCGCTAAAAGCCGTTTTTCTTGTAGTGTTCTAAGCAACAAAACAACGTCGTTTGGTTTAGTGCCATTTTAAAAAAAAAAAAAAAAGAAAAAAAAGAAAAAAAAAAAAAAGTAAAAAAAAAGTGGAGCTGCAACTTCATCTTTAAACGATCGCGTTCCACCTTCAAACGTTGACATTTTGTCCAAGCTTAGTCTTAAACGGTCCAACCCAAGACCTAAACAACGTCGTTTTGGCAAGCCAAAACGCGTTCGTTTGCTTCATTATTATATAAAAGGGTAATGAAACCCGAAATCATATACTTTTTAATCGTTATTTGTTTAGTTATCGGTTTTGGGTTCCAGAACATGGATAAAATGTATAAATTAAAGGAGTTAATTGACACACTTTTGTTTTTTATTTTCACACTTCAATGTACAATATAAAAAAACAACATATAATAAATGTACAATTGGTTATTGCATATATTGAAGTGTGCAAATAAAATATAAGAGTGTGCAATGTTACTACTTTAAAGTACGCCATCATATTGAATAGAGATGAATAGGGTCTACTAGCCCTAACAACTAGTAGTAAATGGTTGGTTACAATGCAACATGTCAAGTAGTTTGCAAAAAGCATGCTATTAAATCGATCATACTTAAAGTTTAGAAGAATTTGAAAGTCGTAATATCTACCAACAAATAAATATTTTTAATTGCATTCTCATCCTTTTTTCTTCATTTAAATAGCCTGCATTTGACATTCAAAATCCATATCACTTCTCATTTTGCATTTGAAGAAACATGGCTTGTAATTACATTAGCCTATTATGTCATACCATGATTGTTGCACTGTTGATGCAGTTTCAAATCTTTGTTGTTGTTAGCCAACCACAAGTGCCTTGTTACTTTATATTCGGAGACTCGTTGGTTGATAACGGAAATAACAACGGACTTGTGACAATGGCAAAAGCCAATTACCCGCCTTACGGAATTGATTTTCCACAAGGTGTAACAGGAAGATTCACCAATGGCCGAACCTACCCGGACTTAATTGGTATCCCTTTCTCTCTATATTGAAAATCTATCTTTAAGTGTTAGTTTTCCTTATTAACAGAAGGGTTATATAAATAAAAGATGCAAACTAAATTCAATACACTTCACGAGATTTTCATGCAGGTCAAGTACTAGGTTTTCCTGAGTTTATTTCATCATTTGCTGCCGCAACTGATGAAGACATAAGGCAATAGGCGTGAACTAAGGAGTGGGTGGTGCTTGTATTAGAGAGGGAGGCGAATCTGGAAGTAAACATCTGGTAAATTGCCTGCTCGAAACAAAAATTCAAACACAACTGTTTTATTGTTTCATCTTCTAAATATTATGAAGTTAGCATGCGAAATAACGGAGTGGTCCTTATTATCTGCAAATAAGAAGTTTTCTAATGATGTACACGCCTCGTAGCATATATGAGTACTTGCACTGCAAGACGTTTCCCTATCGTGTTTAGACCTATTTTCATGATTAATGTTATCTCTAGGGTGAGGTACGGATCAGCCTTGAATGTGCAACTAAAAAAATCATGCAACAATAATTTTCCACCCCTTGTGCTCATTATCGCAACGAGAACAAGCGCACATTACAAATGAATACCTTACAGAAAGTGCATCTCTGATTCAGTGAATATGGGAGCCAACGACTACATTAACAACTACTTATGATGACCGAAAATTTTTTTCCCACCAGCCGCCATATTGATAAACTCCGCCGATCAATATGCAGCAGTCCTTGTGAAGCAATTCTCTTTACAACTTACGGTAAACATCCTTATCATCTTCTCCTTTTATGTCCCGTGATTAAGTGCTAAGGTTACGTGCACTCATAGATTTGTATTTAATCCTATATGACAGACTCTATATAATCTGGGAGCTAGGAAAGTTGCTGTGTATGGCATAGGAGTGTCTCATAGTTGCAGCCCCATCTGAGGATAAGCAAGTTTTGTGCGCAAACGGAACATGTGTAGATTCAATTAATAACAAGGTTAAGCTATTTAATGATAGACTTAAGCCTCTTGTTGATAACATCAACAGTAATCTCACTGATGCAAGATTTACTTTCATCAATGTTACAAGCATTACAACACCTCAAGGAGGTAAATAAGAGCACCAATTAAATTGTAATCTACGTTCTTTCACGTTGACTGCATCAGTTTAACATTTTACAAAATGATTTTCGTGCTGTTCAGGGGTAGCTTTGCCGAATGTTCCCTGTTGTCAATTGAGGTCTTCAGATGTACCAATCGTTAAATCCCAACTCACCAACACCTGCTCTATCCTGGAAATTTGTTTATATGGTTCGATGGTTTTCATCCTACTGAAGTGGTTAACACGGTCATTGCAACAAGATCTTACAATGCACAGATTCCCAATGATGCATCTCCTTTTGATATTAGTCAGTTGGCTGCAATTTGATTAGTGTTGTACAATATTGTATGATTCGGAATTTCTAATCATTATGTAAGTGTAAAAGTCTTAATATACCTATGAAATAAAAAAGACTAAACTTTGTTTACATTTATGATACACATGACATAAACCATGTTAACCAATTATATTTCTCTATGCATGATTTGGGCCAAATAATATAGCACGTAATGAATATTCTTTAAAAAAACAATCTTGTTTGAAGTTAAATATGATGACAATACAAATCAATTTCTATAGTTATGTAATGGTTGATTTATGTGATATAATGTATTAAATATGTGTTAATACATATAAATTTATATACTTATATTACTTGTACACGCAAACGTATTTATATAATTTTTTCATTTTGTGTTAATATTGATTAAAGTTTTGGATAGATTATTGTTGCACGAATAATTTGACTTTACTTTACTAACATAGTGTTTAGGTTAATCTTGTTTAAATTTAACTATTGATATCATGTTTAAGACATTATGTGTGTTTAATAGCACATAAGGTCAATGAAAAAAAAATGTGACTTTCTTGTATGTACAATCTTGACTATATATCTTTATCTCACAATAATCTGTGAGGCCGTGTCTTAATTTTGATATTTATATATCTGTTAATAATAATTTAAGTGGTATTTATTTTAAACCCGTGCCGCAAGTTAAACTTAAAAAGAGAAATAGCTTGACTTGCGAAATTGGAATTGCGAAAATAGTTAAATCAAATATTTTTTCGGATATCCTTATTTAATCTCATAAACAAGAATAATAGTATATGCATGATCTCGGGTAATCATTTACATGTCAGAATAACTCGTGTTTTTCTTTTTATATTTATAACTCTGAGTAAATACATTAATTTAATATATACTGATAATAATATTTATAAATAAAAACAGCATATTGTCTTCTTTTTTATAATATAAGTTTAGTAGATATAAAATTTAAGAAGTGTTTATTAAATTTATAAAATAATTAAAACACATAGAAAGTGATAAATATACTTAAGTACATATAATTTATTTAAATTTTAACAACTATAGTTTTATTAATTATCTTTTCTTTAAGTTTTTACACAATTTACACTTGTTCTTTTATAGATATTTATTTTATTGGATGAGATTAAGATAAGCTTGATCATATTGAAGACAATTTTGACATTTATTTGACGAGTAGAAATGTCTAATTTTGCCATGAAGGCAAAATGCTGTACTCACATTGATATGGGTTTTTTTTCAACCATTTTTTATAGCTTTTTGGAATTCTTTTATTATATAAGAGACTATTAAAATATGATTTAGGTTCATTTTGATATCATCTTGGATGCTGGGGGATTCATCCTCACCTTCCATCTTCTTCTCATCTAATAGTTGAGATTAAATTGCCTATTAACACTAGATGGTATTTTTTGTACATAATAAATATATAAATTTATATTAAAATATATAAATATAAAAAAAATATATATATATATGATATATATATATAATATACTATATATATATATATACTATATTATATATATATATATATATATATTTTCAAAAACACCTCATAATACACACACACATAATGTGTTTTCTTCAGCACCACCTTTTTTTCTCTCTTTTTTTCTCTCTCTACATCGATTCATAAAGAATCGATCGATCAACACAAAAAAATAATCGATCGATCTTTGATTCATTATCTCCTTCTTCAATTGATTAACATCACGTTAGATTCATCATATATCGTTCGTTACTTTTTAACTTAGTCTGATGTGAAATAAGAGCTTATAAAAATTTATTATCATTTAAATTTATGAGCTTATAATTCAGTTTATTTGAACAAATGATTTGAATTAATTGTTGCTAGAGATAAGCTACCTTATTAGATGATCTATGTAAATAAGTTTATTAATCATCATCATTTAGATTTATTTTGCTGAATTATAAGACTAGCTATTAGCTTATTTGATGAATTATAAGTTGTTTTTGGCAGTAATAGTCTGGAATGGGTCAAGACCCCAATGGGACGAACCCGGATAAAAGGGTGATACCACATCCTCACGTACCCTGCTAATCATACACTATTAAATACAAAGGTAGATCATCCTACCCAGATAAACCTAACACATTTATTCTCTACCATTCTCTAAACCTTATTGAATACCTCAAAACCTATCATCTTTATTCTATTCGCTTTATACCATTCTGACTTAACCGTCGAAGGGTGGATCCCGGGGCTTCGGTCTTGGGTCCCCTTCTAACCAGTTCTTCTTTGTTGGCAGCACTATTCAAGGCCCGGAAAGACGACGAACGGCACCAGAAGAGTCATTAGGACTGCAAGGACCCAAATATTCATCAACAATATTGGCGCCTATCTGACAAGAGACCAATGAAACTATGTTTCCGTGTTCTCAAATTACCGAAAAAAGCAAAAATCGGTTTCTAAAGTCGGAAACTCTAAAACTTCGTATTTATTGTTTTACACTCATTGCATCCTTCCATGGGGCGTGTTGTGCAAACTTTGATTTACCAAATCATAAAACATCATGTGATTTGTAAATATCACTTAAAAATCACCTGTTTGTAAGTAAATAGACAATCTCTTCTATTCTTTGAAGTTTTTGTAACTTTATTTAGTTTTCCACTCGTAACTTTGAAGTGACAGTCCTACTTTTGTATCGTCTGCATTCTTACAAAAGTCGCAATTATTAATAATGGAATCCGTGCCCCTAATATTTTATTCCTTTTAATTTTGATAAAGAATATTTAGCATATCTTTTTTAATTTGGCGTTAATACAAGAATAATGTCAATATTTTTTAATTTGATAAAAAGAATTTTATTCATATCTTAATAATTGGAAAACAAGAGAATGACCAATATTTTTGATTTGATAAAAAGATTTTATCCATATCTTTTTAATTGGTAATAAGATATTACCAATATTTTTTAATTTGATAAAAAGATATTACCAATATCTTTTTAATTTGTAACAAGATATTATTCTTATTTGCATTATCCGGCCACGGAAGTACGTCTTTTGTCGGCCGTAAGTCGAATGCCATATTCGCATTACCCGGCCACTGAAGTACGTCTTTCATCGGCCGTAAGTCGAATGCCATATTCGCATTATGTAACACCCCCATTTTTGACATATAGCTGCGAAGCTAAATTTGCGGTATTACTTTCATGGATCAACAGACATATACATAGAAAAACAACTCAAAAGAACGTTTTGGAAAATTTAGTCATCTTCAATATCATATCAATTTTTTACCAAAGAGGTCCCAAAATCTCGAAACAAAAAGTTTTGAATGATAATACAGTTTAAAAGTATTAAAAGACCATCAGTCAAGGTACCGATTTCCCAGCTCCGTGTCATAGGTGTGCTCAATTACCTGATATATAACCTGTCTAAAAGGGAGACAACACAAGGTTTATAGTGAAATTCATAATGTTTTCAGTTATATTAGTTTGAGTACAAGTTTAAAAGTGGGTTAACGGTTGTTATACACCCCTAAGTGTAATAATGCAAAGAGACAATTATCATGAAAATAGTATTATCATGGAAAACAGTATTAATGCCACTAAAGCCAAGAAACACATATTTAAACTTAATAGAACCGGGAACCTCTATCTCCGAAGACATACTGAAGCAACTACCCAAAAGAGATACTATGACTATTACCCAAAGAGATACGGGGAGCTATTACCCCAAAGAGATATAGGAGCTATTACCCAAAGAGATAACTGAGAGCGTATTACACAAAGGAGTAGCGATCCTGTGGAATGTTCCTTATGGAAAAATGGAGGTAACATCTTAGGCAAAAACATATATCAGTATAAGCAGTAATATTTAGGATAAAACCACTTTGATTGCATAGTTTATAGTCATGAATCCCCCACGGGGATTAGAAAACATAATAAAGATGAGACTATTCACATGATGAAGACCATATCATAAATACAACAATTACTTGTTTTTAAATTTGTATAAAACATGCATAGTGATCCTCCTCACGGGTTTATAAAAATATTAGAAGATTTAAAATGCGAGGCTATGAACTCACTACAGTTGGAAAAATATTTGTATTCATGGTTTATAGCATGTATCTCCTCGCGGGTTTATAAAATATTCAAAAGATTGAAATGCGAGGCTATGAACTCACAATATCGATTTTAAGTACATGTGTATATTAAAAACAATTGAGCATGTATCCCCCTCGCGGGTTTATAAAACATTCAAAAGATTGAAAGGCGAGGCTATGAACTCACCTTAACAGTACAAGGAAATCTGATTGATGGCAAAAGTATATCAAGTGAAAGTAACGGCTTTGTCACACAACCTGAAGAAATAAGTCAAAGTCAAGTGGTATGATTTATGTTTCAAAAACTTACAAAGATTAACGTATATCTTTTGATTTATTAAATTATGGAAATATCTTGTATCCATTGTTCGGTGCTATCAAAATCCAGAGGCCGAATGTATATCTTTTGAGGATCCTGGCACTTAAATCGTAAACCCAAACAAACTCCGTCAAAACCATAAACTGAATTGAAAGCCATTTACATATTAATAATTTTCCCCTAGTAACAGTGATACGATAATGGATTTTAAGTTTCTTCAAAGTTGGCTTGACTGAAAAATTACGTTAAATATATAACGTAATAATGCGTCGATTTATGATTAATAACGAAAATGTGATCTGATTTTAATAAAATCGAGTTTTTATAAATATTAATATATATTTTCTTAGTAATTATCATAGAAAAGTTATTTTTTTATATTTTTAGTTTTGCAAAATTGCAATATAATACCCTTGGTTTAATAAACTTTTACAACTTTGGTCCTTTATATATAAAGTATATATAATTTAAAACCTTTATTAACTTTGAAACTTGGAAGATAATAATGTCCTTATAGTTATAACTTTAAGATAATGACATTTCTTCAAACCCCTTTAGTTATAAAATTCCATAAAGTTATCGATATATCCCCTATCATGGAAATATTTGCAAAACAAGTCCAAACAAACGGCATGCAGAGCTTAATTTAAGGCTTGCCAATAGAATAATTACATGTTGTTATGAGCTTATTAGAATAAGCAAAAATAAGATGTTTCTGACGTACAAAATTATAGAAAAAAGGATTGATAATCTAGAAAAGCAGAAGTGTACGTTTTATACGGGTTTTAACCAAAAACACATGGGATTTGAGATTTCAAGCTTTCAAACAAGATTTCATATATGATTCCGTAAGAGTATTATGAAATAATGTTGAAATAACAGAAATATAAGCTTATGGAACAAGATGTTAGGCTTACTTGAGCTAAAATGGATCGAAATGGGGTTTTTGGGTTCGTAGCCTAGGAATGGCTTCAAAAAGACTTTCGTTCGTTTTCTGCTTCTTGGCTTCTATTATGAAGCTTAGGGTCTATCTATTGACCTACTTGATCTAGATTTAGAACACCATGGATGAGTATAAGTGGGTTTTAGATGTGAGATTTGAATGGTTATGCATGTTTCGTCTGTATAAAGTGTTTCAAATACCTTGGTGGGCCACAATTTTAGAGTCATGCATAGATGTCATAGCTATCTTATCTGAATCATGAAGCTATCATTATGAGTAATTGAAGAATAGAAGATTATCTAAGCAAGGTGGAAGGTTTTAGAGGTGGTATTGTGGGATTCCGGTTGTAAAGGTGAGAATAAAATTAGTGATGTAATCATCTAGAAATGCCAAGCTATTTTAGAGCGCAAGGATCGGAGACATTGGAGTGATGGTTGCTAGGGGCCTGCTTGGAGTTGACGTGCCATGGTGAGAGGTCATGAGGTTGCTAGGATGGAGTGCATGGGTTTAAAAAGGTCAAAATTGAATGCAAATGTCACGGTTTGGTTTAGGGTTCGTTTTAAGGGTTTTAGGTTTTTTAATTTTCGAGTTAATGGGATTGGTTTTAAGGATTGATTAAGTTTAGGAAATTAGTGTTATGATCAAAGGTTTGAGAGTTTAGGCAATAAGAGTTTAATGGGTTATGATTAGAGATTAGGTGTTAGTTTCTTAAGGTTAAAGTTGAAATTAGGGTTTTAGAGTTATGATTAGGTTTTAAGATGAATTAGGGTTTAGGTTTAAGGTTTAGAAGTCATGCATTAAGTGCTTGTACCTTGTACTAAAGTGGTGGTAAGAAACCAAAGTGATTCTTAGAGGGTAAAAAATGACCTACTTTGACTTCTGTATTATTAACTTGTACATTGAGTCTTTAGAAATTGTCCATTTGTTTTGGAGGGAAAAGTTATACAAATAACTGGTGCATATTGGTACACTAAATACGGTGCTTTAAAAAAGCTTGCCACATTCATTTTATAAGAATACATTACATTAAAATTAGGGTTTAAGATATAAACGTTAGCATTTAATGCTGTTTTGAAATAATTATTTTGAAAAGTTACGTTAAATGGATAATGTACATGTGGTAAAATGATATTAAAAAATATATACAATGACAGAATTTTATGATGTATTTACATGAGATTATAAATATAGATTTATAGATACATTGATAGAGGTGCGTGAGCTGTATAACTTATGAAATGTAAACAAGGTAACATAAAAGAGAAAATTGTGAAGAAAAAAACGAAAAATATTTTGCTGTGATAAGAAAAAGGTTGTACTTAATATAGTAAGTAGATATTACATTGATGAAAATACTAGAAAATTACGGGTTGTTTTATAGTCCCTCAACCTTACAAAAATCTCACTCAACAACAACATCGAATCTCAAAATCTCAAATCTCATTCTCACAAACAACACACAACCTCCCGATATTAGCTTATGAAGCAAAGAAGTGATTGGAATAGAAGTCCATTAGTTTTTTTGTAGTCTCTGGTCAGATGACCCACTTTGTTTGCAAGTCCCTGACACTTGACAGTTAGGTGGGCAAAAAATCCCCCCAATATGATGCAGGAATTAGCAACTCTTGTTACAAACTACTCGGAAGGTTTCCCATGATACCTTTTAGTTTTTAGTATACCTTTTGTCCTCGATTGGGGTGGCATCAGAAATTTCTATAGTTTCTTGCCTTCTAATTACTGTTTGTTGGTGGTAATCATCTTTAACGGTTGTGATTGCGTTGTGAGTAAAAATTAGATATTTACTCGTTGTGTGAATTGTTGGAGTGGTTTATGATTGTTGACGTATCATTGAGTGCTGTCAGTTGTTGTTGTTGATTTGGTCGGTGTATTCTTCTTATCCTTAAACTTTCGTTTTGTGATCAAATGGTTTCTTTATGCTTAATATTGTGTTTTATAACCCACTCCATCTACGTTTGTGTTATGGGTAATGGCTTGTCAAGACACCAGCTTTTGAGGTTCTTAAAGCAGTAGGACATTTTCATTAATACTTCTGGGTAAACCCCCTATATAGATCCTCGGTTGTTTGAGGTACCATATTTGGGCATAAGACATGCTAATTTCCATGGAATCTTATACTAACGTAATGTTTTGAGATCCATATTCCTTCACTCAGCCAAGTATTGTAAAATTCGTTTTTCCATTTTCTTGACAAGCAGTTCGAGGGCAATACATATTGGTCAAGTGCTGTTCAATTATCGGTCCACGGAGATCAATGTTGCTTGTTTCCTAGTCCCAAAAGGTTGGAATCGTAGCATTCCCACCAGACAATGCGTCATTGTTAGAGTACCATAGACAAAAGTCCCAATTGCAGACTTCTCGACAAACTTAGCGTATCGAGACAAATACCGATTCAATACATTCAATATCTAGCGAATAGAGGTCCTAAACAGCTCCATCTGGTACCATTTAATAGAAAGGTTGACAACGTCATAAACCCTTTGTAGTTACATATTACATTCCTGATTGGTATTTGCCATGGTAGCATCTTTGTGCTATCTAGAGTTTGCATCAATACCATCTTAGCAATCAGTTGCCAAGTGATATGATACAAGTGAATTTGGTGTTTTCAGTGGTAGATGCGATCCACTTGGGAGGATCTATTAATATATCCAAACACAACATAGAAATAAGAACCCTTAAATTGACTATATGTCATATATACATAAGTTAAGGGATCTAGAAAATTCTCATATATAATACAAAGACTTGATGATCATTCTTTGATATTACGATGCAGATTATGAACGGAAAATCTTTTGGCAATTAAACTTCCAGCGATAGATACAGAGATAATGGAGTGAGTATCCCATAAGAAGGCTTAGTGGATTTTCTAGGTACAAAAGTTTGAGAAAATCGAATGTAAAGAGAAGATCATGGTAAATCCAGATAAAGATATAAGTCATCATACTACAGGATATAGGATAGATAATTTTGACATACACAATTGGTATTATGAAACAACGAGGTATAACGGAATCACCACTGTATAAATCTAACGTTGTCTATATAATATTACATAGAAAAATATGAACAAGTGTACCTATAAACAATACATCTAGTGGTTGGATTCTAGAAAGCTGTAAACGACACAGATCTAATCTGGTGTTTCACCCTTGTGTTTCTTGCGAGTTCTTAGATCTTGTTTAGGATAGAACTCTTGAACCGTGGATTTCCTCCAATGATTATTTTCCAAAGATGAACATTAAAACAAGTATCTGATGGAGTGTGTGATGGGTTGGGGTTGTGCGGTTGGTTTGTAATAGATCTCATCAGTATTCCTCGGGACTGGATTACTTCCTAGATGGTCGTCTCCGGTATGATCCATAATGAGTATATCTAATCTTCTAACTCTGTAAAAGATAGACATCATCAAAGGGAATTAGTCTGGTGGTGTAGGTTTAAAAGAAAAAAAAAAGATGACCTAACCTGTGAACAGAAGATCCTACTGATGAATACAGTGGGTGTAAATCAACAGGACTCTTAGTGTCTTTAGGTGGGAAACTAACCACGGATGAAAGAAAATCTTACAAGAATAGTCCGGTGTAATTCATCGTTATATTTATTTAGGGGAAGAATTTAATTAGAGGAAATAGCATCCTTACATCATAACAGAAGTGGATAGGAAGGGTGGTGGTACAAAGACATTTACAGTATAACAACCCTGTGAAATCAACATACAGTTATTTATATAATAGTATAATAGTATATTTATTATCAGCTAACGCAAATACTCTTACAGATTATATCTATCTGTGAAAAGCAGTGGAGACCTCATTTCTTAAGTGGCAATAATTCCTCAGGAAGAAAGAATTCTTGAGGATTAAACATTGGAGATAGCATTGAAGATGGAGGCACAATAGTTGGTGGTGGAATAGGTGATTCTTTAGCATAGTATGCATGCATGACCTTCATATAGGGGTCATCATGAAAAAGTGAAAGAGTTGGTGAAGCTATTGGAACTAAACCAAATGAGTTATTTGAAGAGCTAGAATAAGTTTTTCCTGGTGAAGCTGGGACATAGTCCGGGGAAGCCGGGATATAGTCAGGAAAGTTAGAGGAAAAAGCATCCTCAATATTGGAAGTAGGGTGGCTGGGAGAAGACATCGCTCTGTTAACAACCCAGTGGTAAATAACATAAGTTATTTATATAATAGTATAATAGTTATGTACTTTACATACTATTCTGAAAGATGTAGTGGCACAGAGGACTTTCTTGGATGGAAAAAGAAAAGTAGTTATAGTTAAGGTTTCAACCTTGTTCTCTATAACCTTGGCTCTTGATACCAATCTATAACACCCCCATTTTTGACATATAGCAGCGGAAGCTAATCTGGGGTATTATTTCATAGTACAACAGTCATAATCATTAAAAACGACTCAAAAGAGACGTTTTTAAAAGATAAGTTATCATTCATTATTTCATCAGAGTTTTTACAAACAGAGGTCCCAAAATCTACATGAAAACATAAAGTTTGAATGATAACAGTTTAGCCATCTTCAAGTCTGTGCCACTCCATGCCATAAGTTGCTCAAATACCTGAGATAAACATGCTAAAAAGGTCAACACAATGGTTGAGTGAAATTCATAGGTTTATGGTAAAACAGTTTGAATACAAGTTCAATAGTGGGTTACGTTGCTATACACCCATAAGCGTAATAATTACAATAAGTACAATTATTATAGAAAATAGTATTATTGCCCGAAGCTCATGTATCGAGACCTTGAGATAATCAATAATCACAATAAATTGCCCTAACGGGTGCCTTTGCCAAACACCCGTATAGTGATTCAAATGAAGTGTGTTTGGTTACCAGAAAGTATAGGTACACCAACGGGGAAGCTCAGTCCCAAATAGATCTATTCACAGCATTCGCGCTTACTCCGAAAAGTAATTAACGGTTCATGATAGTGGGGTCTTAATGGCAAAAGTAAGGACTTAGGCAATAATATATCAGGATAGCATACAGTTGGAAAAATACTCATATTCATGGTTTATAGCATGTATCCCCCTCGCGGGTTTATGAAAACATTAGAAGATTTAAAATGCGAGGCTATGAACTCACCTTAATAGGGGAAATCTGATTGATGGCAAAAGTATATAAAGTGAAAGTAACGGCTTTGTCACGCAACCTGGGGTAATATGTCAAGTCTTAGTGTGATGGTTTATGTTTCAAAACTTTATAAAGTTTAACGTATTACTTTGATTTATTAATTTATGGAAATATTGTATCACTGTTTGGGCCATCATAATTCAGAGGTCATGTAGTAAACGTTTGAGGAGCCAGGACACTTTAAATCGTAAATCCAGCAAACTCGTCAAAACGTATACCCAAATGAAACTCCTCACATGAAGCTCCCTAGTAACGTG